>RJWH01008401.1:0-30834 GCA_004363575.1 Solenodon paradoxus
TGATTCAGCGGCCGTGGTTTGACTGGAGGCCAGTTTTACCAGAGACAGACATGGTGGGACCAAGCTAGTAGACCTGGAACCAAGGTTAGTGGACCTGAGACCAGGCTTAGTGGACCTGGGATTAGGATTAGTGGATCTGGGACCAGAGTTAGTGGAGCTGAGACCAGGCTGAGCCCATCGTGACCTCCATCATCTGGTTACAGTAACTGGTCCATGGGCGAACTCAGTGCCAGCGCTTTCCCTGGCTTTTATGTCTGGAGTTACCTGGGTTTCCATTTCATCTGGATCCTGGTTCCTTGACTTGGGAAAAGTGAACACACTTGTACATTCTCAGCCTAATTCAGTCAGAAATGGGTACAACAACAGATTCAGCTACTTTGCTTGAGGAAAGCCATCGCCAGCCAGTGGAACCAGTCATGCAGCCTTCAGCCCAGTAGACCTAACATTTGATGTACTTTCCCTGCTAGTGAGCCAAAGCACATGCTATACACCTAACCACCCCAAGAAAATCTTATTCTCATATAATCCATAGAAAACGTGCCAGGATGCCCACTGCAGGGCCCTCCCTTCACAATCCTAATTATTAAACATACCAGGCAGCCAAACAGTGCAGAGAGCAGCACTCCACCCATGGCCCTACCATGCCGCTCAAGAGCCGTGACACAGAGAGGCACTGAGTCTCCCTGGAAACCCCCAGCTCATTCACCCACCCCGTCAATCCAGTCCTGACCTTCCTGGAGAAAACCTTTATTCTGATACTTCAGTGTAGCATTTCCGTGTATATGTTTTAGAATAAAATTATCACCCCAAAGTCTGTATTGACCAAAAACGTGTAAAATTTCTTTTCATGTTTTAATCTGTATATAATACCTTGTTCTAAGTATATGCTGGCTATTTGCTTTCTAATGTTTGTATTCAATCTTAGGTTTTAAAGATGTGTCCATGTTAAAAATGCAGCACTAATTCATCCTCTGGCTGGTTCGTGTTTCCCTGTAAGAATACAGAGACGGGAGCTGAAACCCCTTGTGATGCTGTGACGCTGCGTTCCGGGCACACAACTGCAGAAGACACTGGGCTTGAGGAGGCCTGGGCTCAAGCCCAACCTCCCTAACTCTGTTCCCTGTGGAAGCTGCGTCACCTTTCCAAGCCTCGGTTTCTAACTGGAAAAATGGGATCATGTTACCTGCCTTGCTGAAAGTTTCTCCAGGCAATGTCGAATCTGCGTAGAGTGTTCATTCTGTGGTAAGGCCACGAGGAAGCAACGTCTCTCCTCTACAGATGGTGAGAAAGCAGATGAGTGGAACTGTTCTGGAGGAAAACTTGGGAATACTTAGAAAAACTTCATGTACTCCTACGATCTGATACAGGCATTACATTTCTAAGAAGTCACCCTGAGAATATCCTTTCAAATGGAGAAAAATACATACACACTGGTTTACTCCTTTTCACATTGATTGCAACTGAAAATATGGGGAACAATATAAATGTTCATTCGTGGGGAAGCAGTTGACAATGATGTGTGTACAAAAGGAGTACTGTGCAGCTATGTAAGAGTGGGGTCTTCAATAACAGTGGAGGCTGCAGGAGTGGCAGGGGACTCTGTATTTAGGAACTCTGTATTTTCCACTCAATTTTATTGTGAACTCAAAACTACTCAAAAAGCCTATTCAAAAGGGCAAAAAGAAGTGAGGAACTGAATGGAATTACTTCCAATCTGTACTGTTAACTGTTCAAGAGAGTATGATATTTTCTCTCACTCATGTAAGAAAGAAATGGGACTAAGAAAATGCACATGCATCTGTTTATTAGCATAAGATAATTCTGGGAAGGATAAATCAGAGATTAAAGCTACTGGGGATGACATAGAAAGATATGGAAAGAAGGGGATAATGAACGGGCTAGAAAAGATGAAGGGGGAGGCACAACTCTTGGCTTTGACTCAGAACCAGAACAAGATGCAGATATCTTAAAAATACCTGTATTGCTTTTTTAAAAATTAGGATGTGGGGGAACTCAAAATGAAATATAGATAGTCATTATGAGCCTAACTCTAGTACAAATGAATAATGTCATCCTCCAGAACTTGAGAAAGAAAAGATCTAGCCCAAATAACTTTGGAAGCCATATCTGGATTGGGTACTAAAGGGAAAACATAGCTGACAATTCTAAAACAATTTATACTAGGATTAAACGAATAAGTAAACACATAAAGACTTTGAGAGCTAGGTTTATCATGGCCAGAAAAAGAGAACTGAAAAATAAGGAAAAAGGGAAAGTTAGAATAAACCCTGGTGATTTATTGAAATCATGGGTATCAACATGAATCATGTTTGGATGATGGACGATGGATGGATGGATGATGGATGGATGGATGATGGATGGGTGGACGGATGGATGGATGGATGAATAGATGGATGGGCATGTGGATACATGGTGCAGCTTGCATGCACATTTTCTAGTTCTCCACAGCGAGAAGTGTACCTGGTGCTAAGACTTAGGAGCAGTTCCTGTCAACATTCCTTTAAACCCCTAGTTCAGTATAAGATTATTCTCCATTCCCCAAGACCCCCAGACTTCTGGATCAAATGTCAAAGCTATATCTTCCAGGTAAACTTTTAAATTTTCTGTGCTTTACATACACAAAAGGAAATTAAATGAAATGTACATCTTAAGTAAGTTTCCTTTAACTATAGATAGGTTTATTACACCTCTCAAGGATTGATTTAGAAGAAACTTAAGACTGTATCCTCTTCTTAGATGACTGAGGCAAATTCTTGGAGGTTTATATTTCTGGCCCCACATCCCTCAAACAAACAAACAAACGAAAAAAAAATAAGGAAAATGTTGTCGGAAAGCTGATACTTAATTTCATAAACATCAAGAGGCAGCTCCTCATTTTGCCTACTGCAGAACATTACCCAGAATTCAGGAACAGTTGTGAAGCCACAAAGACACACTGATCAATGCCTCCTGTCCTGACAAGCCATCCCCACTCCGTTTCACCTCAAAGACCAGTGAAGCAGCATCAGTCCTCGCAGCTGCAGTCCATGAAGAATGAGAAATGAAGCTGGATGTGGTCCAATATTTCTGGGATTGCTTCACCACCCCCTGCAAGTTGTGATCTCAGAAGAGACTACAGAGTGCCTTTGTGAGGCCCAGTTAAGTTCAGAGTTTCTGAAGGAGAAAAAGAGGACACCACCAGTTACACCGTACGAGGAGGGTCAAGATGAAGACCCCTTTGAGTTTCCCAGAGGGGCCAGCTTTGGGGAAGCTGCAGAGGGCTTCAAGGGCTTCTGGAATACTGCAACTCACCAGGGCACCAGGAATCCTGACAGGCACCCAGTCATAAGAATGGAGCAAAATGCCAGGTGCAAATATTTGCTTGAAACCTGAGTCATCCCTGGAACCATGTTGGTAAGATGGACCTGATCTTTCCCTCCCAGTATATAGACAATGTGTCATCCAAATACAGAGTCAGCCCCTTCATTATCACCCACACCCACATGGCTACACCCCACACCCACCTGCAGAGTAAATATCCATCCATCATACGGCTACTGGTCACCGACCTAAGGGTGAAGACCCCTGGGATTTCTGCTGCTGAGCACGCCTCTTATTCATGCAGGGCAGTTCAGCTACATACTAGTGGCCTCATCAGCTCTAAGACTGTGAAGGAGTGTTTGTAGTAATTAGACATCTGCATTCATCTCCCAGAATTGCTGTAGCAAATGACCACAAACTTACTGACTTAAAACCACATAGTTATAGCTGAGTCTTGCTGAAGACAGAAACCCCAGAATCAAGCTGCAGGCAGACTGCATTCCTTCCGGAGATTCCTGGCTTCTAGAGGCTGCCTGCATTTCTTGGCTTTTGGCCCCTTCCATCTCCAAGGCATAAAGCCATTCCTCCAGCCTCTGCTTCCATCTGCATATCTCCTTCTGACTCAGCAGCACCCTGGCTTGGTGACATGCTGCTTCCTCAGAGGGAACAGGCAGCTGTTCAGACTAGGGTCTCCTCTGTTCTTGGACTTTAGTCTCTTGTAGAGCAGCTAAGGTCAACATTTTTACTCCCTACTTTACAGAAGAATAAACCAAGATTTGGTGATGCACCAGGTCACATTGCTATTTTTAACTAAATCATTTTGAACCCAGGATAGTAAATTAAGGAGTCAGGACTGTTTTGATTGCTAAGTTGTTGGGAAAGGGATTCCATGAGGAAGAGAATCAGACCTTTTATCCTGACCACTTGACCTAAAGAAGTCTTCTCCTCCCTCCACCTGAAAAGAATTCAAAACCAAGGGGGCTGGGAAAAAAACACAGTTAAGACTTCCTGTGTTTTCTTGGGAAAAGATGATTTCTCATCCAGGAGGTTCCTGCAGGAGTCCGTTGCCCGTTGAGCCATGTGCGTGTCCTCACTAGACAGAGTATGAGGAGTTCAGTGTGTGCTGGTCAGGAGCCAACAGGTGCACAGGAGAGGAAGGGCTTGTTTGTGAGGTAGGGAGATGGTGGGGGGCTTTCATCTGAAAAGTGCTGCATCCTTAGAACTTCCTCTTGAGAAATAGCGCCACAGAGAGAAGCCATTCTCACTGTCTGCCATATTCCTCTCGAAAAACCTCAGTAGTTTTATAAAGGCCCCTTTTCTTCCCTCGCTCTAATATATTATTTCCAGAATTAACAAACCCAGAGCTCTAGTTTCCAGACTCTTAAAAATGTTCCTGGTCATCACTTTTCATAAATCACCTTGGTGCGGAGGATGACACAGTAACAGACCCTGAGCATGGTGACAAGGAGTGACTGGGGCAGAGCACGATTGGCAGGCTTTGGGGAGTCAGCCAATCAAATCAAGTCAGGCTCAGATGCCATCTTGACCATTCTGCTTTGGGAACTGATGATTCATCAACCATCACACCCTCAGCGTGTGGGGTTGCTTAGTCCCTGAAACTTGGAAGACTGGAGTTTGAATAAGACAGTTGGACCCTCGACGGACTATTTCATGAAAAATCTTACTGAAGACTTTATTATTAAAGTCACCCCTGCCCATAATACATATTGCTCCAGCTGCATTCATGGTAGAAAAAAAAAATGCCTTTATAATAAAAATGTGAATGTACTACTCAGAATCAAAGAAAGGTTACAATCAACCAAAATTAAGCATCTCTAAGTATAACATAAAGCAGAAATCTATCTCCTTGGATTTTTCTCATCCATACCTGTGATTTAGACTCTTGATCATCAGGGCTCTGCCGGTACTGTTACAATGACGGAATGAGAACCATCCAAGTCTCCTGCTCCGGGAAGACTGGAGAAAACCTTGCTCTTAAGCCTGAGCTCTAGAAATGGTGGCTCCCGAGGCAAAGGATCTTGTGTGGCACCTTTCAAAAACACAAAAGATGCAGTCTGCTGCTGAATGATGAAACATGCATCCTGGCGTCAGTAAGGTTAACTTTTTATTTTGAGATAATTTTAGATTTACAGGAAATTTCAAAAACAGCACGGAGAGGTCCTAGCTCTTCCCCACCCAGCTTCCCCGCCTTTATATTTTATATAGAAATTGGCATCAGCACAATTCCACCTCTTAAACAATGCAGGGTTTTTTGTTGTTTTTAACTCCAGGTTTCTGCCAGATCACTTTCTTTGGCGCATCTCTAGATAAACTTGTGTTTGGGGACATTTTTTTTTTAAGTGGAAAATACAGACATACATACACAATCACACACACAGGCCATGCACACCGATGGACCTTGCCTCTAAAGACTAGATCCAGAAGGAGAATTTCAAAGAAAATAAAATCAACCGAGGACGACAGAGATTCGCTCACTCTAGGACACAGTATTTTCGAGTGAAACAGGAGAGAAAGCCCCACCCCATCTTTGCAAGCCCGGAGCACTGGCTTTCCGGAGAGTTTGGGAGAAAAGAGCACTATTTTAAAGCTGTGGGGAGCTATCTTGTCGAGAGTCTGAGAGCTCCTGGGGAGCCTGCCTTCGCTGGGCTGCGGAGTAGGCTGCATCCCCAGGAATTTCAGGCTCTAAGCTATGGCGTCTGGAGAGCAAACGCACCTTTCTAACATTAGCTGGACACCTGTCCACTTCTCTACCACAGCCCAGCTGCGGGAGGAGATTAGAAGGTGAGCGAAATGACCTCCTGCGGGTCAGCAAGCCCCGCCCCGCTGGCGGTGAGCTTGGTCCGCACCGCCCCAGACTCCCGTCCCCGACTCCACCCCACCCCACCCGGGCACGGGCGACTGGAAAGAGACAGCCTCGTTTCCTCTCCTCCAGGACCGCACCCCGGGACCAGGCAGAGGCTGCACGGGGCTCCGGCAGCCGGCGGCTCCTGGGGCTCGGAAACCACCTCTCCCGCCCCTCCCGCCAAGTCTGCGGGGCGCCCCCGCCCGGGCGGGCAGAATAAAACCGGCCACCCGCGGTGCCCGCTGACTCCGAGGGGCGCTGGGGCTTCTGCTGGGCCCTGAGGCCCGCGCCCCTCTTCCCAGCCGAGGGGGCGCACCGCGCCGGGGCGGGGCCGGAGGTGACAGGCTGGTTTCTGCTACAGATGCGCCCACTTGCCCTTAACACCTGCACCTGTGAGCCTACACCCCTCACCTGCCCCACAAATCACTTCGGACTGCGTCTGGGGTGTCCTGGGACTCCCCGATTTCTGCAAGGCTGGGGTTTGCTGTAGCGACATAGGAGCACGCATCTGGGTGGTCTCAGCTTGACTCCAGGACGTGGGGTGGGGGAGAGGGCGAGAAGCAGGCTCGGCGGAGTACCCGGGCCCAGTCTGACCAGGGCGCAGGGCGCCTCACCAGCCTCACCTCTGTCCCCCGCCGCCGGCGCCAGGTACCCCTCATAGGGCGCTGGGGAGCGCATCCCGCGTCCCCGCAACTCTCGTCCCCGCCTCCGGGGCCAACCCAGCGGCGGAGTGGGTGGATCTCGCTGTCTCGGACGGTCGCTCCAGGTAGCTGCAGGATGCTCCTAACTCCCGGGGTTCCTACTCTTAAGGCTGCTAGCGCTCAGAAGCCAGTAACTTAACAATGAATGAACTGCCGCCCCGCCCTCGCCCCGCCCACCTGTGCCCCTCCCCTCCCAGTCCACCTGTCCCCGCCCCCACGGAGGTGCTCATCCCTTGAGACTTCCAGAAGTGGAGAACGTGTGGCAGCCGCGGGGGCAGTTCCTGCAGGCCCCCAGGAACTGGCTTGGCTGGCCCCTAAATCCACTTAATCCGCCTTCTTGCCTTAGCTCTCCTTCCAGCCAGAGGCTAACTGCAAAACGCCATTCTTGGATGACAGCTCAGAACTGTTTCAACACCGGATGCCAAATGCAGGCCCAGTTGGGACTGGAGAAGCACCGCATGGTTCCTCTATCCCAAACCCCCCAACACTCCCTATCCCTATCCCTACACACACACACACACACACACACACACACACACACACACACACACACACACCCGAGAAGCTCCCTCCCTCTGCCCCCCTCTGGTGGGTAAAGACTTCTGCCCTGGAGTTTGTCTGTCCTCCTGTGAGCTGGTTTGACCTGTGGCAATCCATTTAATCCTCTCACAACACTATGAAATTGCTGTTTATTATCCTTTTTCAAAGGTGAGGGACTTTGGATAATTGTTATGTAAAGAACATTTGGTGAATGGGCGATTTCCTGTTTATTATCATGTTTCTTTAGTTATTTGTTTATAGTGGACCTTCAATTCTCTGTTGATTTCTTCCTCCTCCCGACCAAAATAGATCAATGTGGGAGATTTCGTATTTGCTTACCCCTTAAATCTCAGCGGTTTAAACTGTGTATGCTCAAGTAAACAGCTGCCAGAAGAATGACTCCTGAGTACCTCCATGTTACCATGACCCATTTTTCCAGTGAGAGCGTCTAGATTGAGAAATGCCAAGTGAAAATCACTTGGTAATGATAATGATAGAGATACTGTTTACTGAACACTGACTTTAAGTAGGACATTATTCTAAATGGGATCCTTGGGTTAATCCTCCTAATACCTATGCACACCTGGTCTTATTTACTGCACCCATTTTATAGGTCAGGCACTGAGCTGAGTTGCCCACAATCACACTGGTAGAGTGTGGAGCTGGGATCAAAGAGAAGTTGTCTGTCTTCAGAGCCCACATTGGTGGTGCCCCTTTTCTAGACTCTTTGACCTACCAAGTGCCTGGAAGTCATGTCCATCCATTATACCAGGTGTCCTGACCAATGCTGACTCGCTCTTCCCAGGTTGAGGTCACCCTCTGTCTGGTCTTGCCACCTAGATTTTCCGACCTTGAACAAAAGGAGAAACATTGGTTGTTCACTTTTACTAGACAATCAGGAAGCACACCTAGGTGGTTTGCTCTCAGGGGTTGAAATCTACCCCAGGATCCATCTCTCTGGACATCACTTCAACAGAGAGAGGTTGTCAGCCCAGCTTCCCTGCATAAGAAGGGGACAGCCCTTGTCTGTTGTCTTCAGGATAGCCATCCAAGTGCCCACTCTTGATCCCTAACCGCCCCCTGTGGTCACGACTGGAAGCCTAACTCTCAGCTGTCCACCTTCCACCCTGGGTTTAAGATCAGAAAAATATCCGTTAAGTAAAATTAACCTAACAGAACTCAGATTTTGTTTCCACGTGGAATGAATTCCTCACAATGACCCTCCCTTTATTCAGTGTGCACACATTACAATATTGGCTGCCATGCAGACGCCCTTTCTTAGGAGCTGGTTTTACATATACGAATCCATTTAATCCTCACAACAACCCTATCAGGTTTCTGTTCTTCCCAATCTCTTTCAAAGGTGAAGGAGTTTAGACACAGAGGAGCTTAGTTTCTAAAAACCCATCATTGGAAGACATGGGATTCAAACTCAGGCAACGTGGCTGTGCGTTTGCCTTTCAAACCCTTCCCTTTCTGTCTCCATGTTCCTCCTCTAAGCTATGACATCTGGTTTTCCTTTCTTCTCACACTCACTGAATTCTTCTGTTCCACAAAGCAGTTCTCGGATTCTTTGCGGATACCAAGTGGAAATGCTGTGTTTCCATTCAGTGCTGATGCTTCCTGCCTGGAGAGGCACCGGATGCCACAGGGGAAGGGTCCAGCCCACAGGTGCCCCCACTTGCATCATCCAAAGTCCAGATTGTCACCTGTGCCAACTGGTCTGGATTGTCAGCTTCACCATCCCCTTTACAGGTCTCATAATTTCAGAGGGTGGCTCAGGAACAGTTTATTTTATTGGTCAGCTTTTTAAATGATCAGTTTATTACAAAAGGACACAGCTCAGAACAGCCAGACAGAAGAGATGCACAAGAAAGGGTGGGGCAGAGGAGAGCTTCCAGGTTCTTCGTGCACCTATCCAAAATCCCCGAACCCGTATCTGGAAGACTTTGATAGAGACACCACCCTATAGACATGATAGAGTATTAACTCTCTTTTCAGCCCCGCTCCCCATTTTGGGACAAGCTTGTCATTAGGGTTCAGTCTTCCTGGTGACCACCCTCATCCAAGAGCCACCTGGAGTCTCTTCCATAGAACGAAAAATGCTCATGTCTGCCAGGAAATCCCAGGAGTTTTGTGTCAGAAATGGAGACAAAGATCAAAATACGTATTCTTGTTACATCAAATATTGCAGAATTCAGCCCTAATTTATCCAACAATATTCCTGCTCTCTTGTACAGCCACATTTGATGCACTCGCCATTCCAGCACAATCTCAGGGCTTCCTGGCAATTGTCCCATTTACCCCACCGGTGAAGATATTTGTTTAGCAGATATCACACACAAACCCAAATACTGTGGGGATGGACACATAAAAAGCATCATGACATGAAGGAATTAATGAACTCCACTGGTGGCAGACAGAATAATAACCCCCAAGGATGTCCACACCCCAATCCCTGGGCACTAAGTCACCTCTCATGGCAAAGGGAACTCAGACTCAGCATTGACAGGGAGACTATCCTGGGTTAGCACTAAATCTGGAGTCGGAGCTGTCACTTAGGTCCTTATATGTGAAAGTCAAAGTCAGAAGAAGGCCACCAGCCAAGCAATGTGGGAAGCGGGAGGGGCCTCTCTTCAGCGGGGCATTGGAAGCCTCAGTCCTACACCCACAAGGAGCTGTCTGTAGCAGCACCAGGGTGGGCATGACCTCCAGAGCCCCTGGAAGACCTGCTCACCCTCCTTTCCAAACTGTGGGACTCTGAGCAGAAAAGCCAGCCAAGACCACTGTGCTCAAAAGACTGTAAGGTAGTATGTCTGTATTGCTGTAAGGACCTGCACCTAAGGATTTGTTGTGGCAATAACAGGCAATAAAGACCCCAGAACAGCCTGGTCATGTGCAGTAAGAAGCCGTCCCATCAACCCATGGCAGAAGAATGTGGTGCTTCTCTGCCTCCTGCTACAGGTCCCTCAGGCTCTGCGCTGTCACTGCCTCCCCTATGGAGGTTGAAGTCACAGCCCTGTCACGGAACAATGTTGTGGCAAGAGGGTGACAGAGCCTGCACTGATCACTCAAGCTTACGCCTGAAGGACCACTCTCAGGACCCACGTTGTCCGTACTGACTGAGGTGGCAACCGTGACTGGGGCGCAGCGATGGTGGGCATCTGTGGTCACCTGGCCCTGGGAGATAGTCCTTGGTATCACTGTGGCAGACACACTAAGGGGAGATGCCTTGGTTTGGTTTTCTGTTTTCACAGCATTATTAATTTTGCCTTAAATTTTCTGGACACTGAATACAGAGCCCCTGTTCATTTCACTCCACATGTGTTTGTTACTGAGCAGACCAGGAGGCAGGAAAGAGGCACACAGTGCATTGCTCTCTTGTCATTATCCACCCTGTGCCCTGGGGATCACAGAAGTCAGGTACAAATATCATCACCCCCTTGATAAATTATTTAGGGGCGAGAGTTAGAGCTTTGACGTCAACTTTGGGACAGCCTGGAGAGTCACTGTTATGGCTGGATGCACATCCATTTGGGATTGCCCTGCTTGCTTGGAGGATGGACCACTCACCATATCCTTCCTCAGCCCTGATAAGAACTCTTATTCTGATATACGCAGTCTGATGTTAATACCAAAACTCTATTTTTTTTTTTTTTTGTCAAATGTGGACCTGTTATATCATTTATGTTCTAAAAATTTGATGAGTAAGGCAGTCAAGATGGTGACGTGGTAGGACATATTGGATCTCCTCTCCACAGAACAACTAGACATCACCCATCTTTCAGCAGTGCACAGTGTAGAAGGTCTGACCTGGGACTGCAGACATAGCAGCAGTGATTCCCACCACAAGGGTAGGTAAAGACTTCACAGTTCAGAGTTGTATCCCAGCTTTGGGATACACAGCCTCAGTGGAAAAAAGTAGTAGAGGGGATAGAACTGCAGGAAGAACTTGTCTCCCAGGAGTCACTCTGAGAGTTGTAGAGAACCCGCACAGCAGGGCCCAACATGGAGTCAGGGAAGAGAGTCTTGGCACAAAGCAGAAAGTGGAACAGCACCCTGGTGGTGACTGGGAGGGACCCAGGGGCCCACCCCTTGAAGGAAAATTACACAGGTTCCCACCATAACCAGAGGCAGAAATGGGAATCCCCCAGCTCCATCCCCTCACGCCATATTGCTTGAGAGCCACAGGACCCGCCAACTGGAATCCCACCTCCAGGCTTAAAGGAAGAAGAGAGTCCCCAGGAAGGAGAAACTACCCAGTAGGTCCCCCTGTGGGTGGAAGCAAAACCACAGCTGAATTGTTGATTGTGGGCCAAGAGTAAAGTGGTCATTATGGTTCAGAGCTGGGATACTGGGGCAAGACTCCACATCCCCCAAACCAGCTTCAACCCCATAGACTGAGCTCTCAGGCCCCAAAAGAGAATTCGAATAAGAACTTCAACAAATCCAACCAGTGGAGACACCACAAAACTCAAGAAACCCCGATGTTCAAACCAAGATCCAGGCTTATTTGGTGCGAGCTGATAGTCCACACAAAGCCATCACTACAGGGAAACTTAATCCATAGAATTATAAACAGAATACCAAACAGAGCAAAGACACAGAGAAATATATGTGAAATGATAGATCCAATCAAAAACCAAGGGGAAAATCAGAATACAACAGCTGTATGCAAACTACCTGAGGATAATTTAGGGTAAGAGTGATAAACATATTCATGGAAATCTAGAAAAAAATAGAGGAAGAAAAAGAGAAAAAAAAATAGAAGAAATAAAGCAAGGTATTAAAGAAATGAAGCATACAGTAGCTGAACTAAAGAAATTATAGAGGGACTCAAGAATAGGATGGATGAAACCTCCAATAGAATTAGTGAGCTAGAAGACAGGGCAGAGGAATGCACTCAAGCAAATCAGCTAAGTGATAAAATAGTACAAAGAAATGAAGAAAGCATTCACAACCTATGGGATAACATCAAAAGGAAACTAACAATATGTTTCCGAATGACTCTTTGGTAAAAGAGGAAATCAAAAAATACTTAGAGACAAATGGTAATGAAGACATGAGCTACCATAATCTATGGGATGCAGCAAAAGCTGCAATAAGAGGGAAGTTCATTGCAATCCAGGCCCACATCAAGAAACGAGAAAAATTGCACATAAATAATCTAACCCTACATTTAAAACAACTAGAGAAAGAAGAACAATTAAGCCCCATAATCAGCAGAATAAAGGAAATAAACAAAATTTGAGCAGAAATAAATGAAATAGAAAACAAAAAGAATTTAGAAGATCAATGAAACCAATAGTTGGTTCTCTGAAAACACAAAATTGGCTAGACTTACAAAGAACAAAAAAGACAGAAAAATTGTCATAACTGGAATCAAAAATCAAAGGGGAGAAGTTACAGAAATAAAAACATCCTAAGAGACTACTATGGAAAGTTCTATTCCAATAAAGTAGACGACCTGGAAGACAGGAACAAATTTCTAGAAAAATACAACCTACCAAGACTGAACATGGAAGAATTGCAATACCTGGAAGGAAATTGAAGAGGTAATCAAAAGTCTCCCAAAAAATAAAAGCCCAGGATCAGATGACTTTTCTAATGAGTTTTACCCAAATTTCAGAGAAGAATCAATACCTATTTTTTCAAACTCTCCAAAATATTGAAGAACAGGGAACATTCCCAAATACTTTATCTGAAGTTTGCATCACATTGATAGCAAAAGCTAATGGAGATGTCACCAAGAAAGAACATTACAGACCAATATCTTTAATGAATAGAGATACATAGATTCTTAACAAAATATAACAAGCCAAATCCAACAATTCATCAAAAAAAGCCATTCATTATGACCAAGCGGGATATATCCCAGGGATGCAAGGGTGGTTCGATATATATAAATCTCTTAATGAAATACACCATATGAACAAGAGTGAAGAAAAAAACACATGATCATATCAATAGATGCAAAGAGAGCTTTTGACAAGACCCAACACCCATTTATGACCAACCCTGCATAAAATGGGTATAGAAGGTACATACCTTCATGTAATAAAGACCATATGTGACGAAACCACAGCCACCATCGTAGTCAATAACAAAAAAATTGAAATCATTTCCTGTAAGGTCAGGAACAAGGCAAGGCTATTATCTAATATCATGCTGTATGTCTTAGCCCAAGCAATCAGGTAAGAAAAAGAAATAAAAGGAATCCAAATTGGACAGGAGAATGTAAACTTATCATTCATTGCAGATCACATGGTCATATATATTAAAAACCTTAAAAACTGTCAAAAATTCTACCAGAATAATCAACGAATACAGTAGAGTGGAAGGCTACAAAATCAATGTGCAAAATCCCTTGCATTCTAATATGTAGCATGCTAGAATGTAATGTAACCAACATGTTAGAATAAAATTAAATCAAGAAAACCACTCCATTTAAAATAGAAGTAAAAAGAATCAAATATCTCATAATGTACTTAGCAAAGGAGGTTAAAGTCCTGTACAATGAAAACTACTAGTCCTTCTTAAAAGAAATAGAGGGGGAATACAAAGAGATGGAAGGACATCCCCTGCTCATGGTTGGTAAGATTCAATATGATTAAAATCATCTTACCTAAAGCAATACACAGATTTAATGCAATTCTCATTAATGAACTATGGGCTTATTTCCAGAAAACAGAACAAAAAGTCTTAAAATTTACATGGAACAAAAGACCCCAAATAGCCAAATCGATTGTGAGAAAAAAGAATGAATCTGGAGGGATTACACTTCCCAACACTGAGCTATACTACAAAGCAACAGAAGCACAGATCTGTGGAATAGAATTGAATCACCAGAAACTGATCCATTCACCTACAGTCAGTTAATCTACAACAAAGGAGCCAAAAACACATGACGGTAAATGGAGTCTCTTCAATAAATGGTGTTGGGAAACTGGACAGCCACATGCAAAAGAATGAAGCTAGATTGCTAACACCATTTTTTAAAAATGAACTCAAAATGGACTAGCGACTTGGACATAAGACTGGAAACCATAAAATTCTTAGAGACAACATAGGAAAGACCTTCCATGACATCAGCCTTAGAGAGACCTTTGGGAATTCAACTGTGGGCAACAACAAGGAAAAAGCTTATTCTAGATAATCAATGCCTTTCACAGTGAAACAGAAACCTTGGTACCTGGAATGCTAGGTACCCATCCAGTGAAGAAAACCTTGGCTGGAGGGGTTTCTGTCAATTTACTGAGATCTAGGAAGAAGTTAAATGTTAAACAGATAGCTTAAGACATTTCGAGTGTGACCTCTGCTATGTAAACAATTAGTGTAAACAACTTCTCTGGGTAATGACAATAAATACACAAGGAGTCAGATACTCTGGGTGATAGTTCTCAGAGTCTTCACCACCTGATCCCGCTTTCTTTCTATTTTGGTCTTTTTCTTCCTGCTTCTCAATCATTCGTGGCCCCCTTCCTTCAGCCTTGTTTCTAGGATTCAAGCCTGGCATTCGACTCCAATATCAAGGGAAACAAAAAGAAAAATAAATAACTGGGACTACATCAAATGAAAAACCTTCTTCATAGTGAAAGAAAACCTCACCAAAACAAAAAGACAACCTACTAACTGGGAGAAGATATTTTCATTTCATATTTCTCACAAGGGCTTAATGTCTAAAATATACGAAGAACTCTTAAAAATCAGTAACAGAAAATCAGGCAATCTAATTTAAAATGGGAAGAGGATTTGGAGAGACATTTTTCCAAAGAGGATATACAGATGACCAACAGGAACATGAAAAGATTTCCTACTAACTAGCTATCAGGGAAATGCAAATCAAAGCAACCATAAGATAGAACCTTACACCTGAGAGACTGAGTAATATCCAAAAATCTGGGAAGCAACAAAGGTTGGTGAAGATATGGAGAAAAGGGAACATTTTTACATTGTTGGTGGGAGTGCAAATTGATACAAACCTTATGGAGTTTCCTCAAAATTTCGAATATGGGAATCTCATATGATCCTACTTCTGGGTGTTTACCCAAAAGATATCCCCATATTTATTGCAGCCCTATTCACAGTAGCTAAGAACTGGAAACTACCTAAGTGCCCAACATCAGATGATGGATAAAGAAGATGTGGTGCATATATACAATGGAATACTACACAGCACTTAGAAAAGATGAAATCCTGTTAGTTGAATTGACATGGATGGATCTAGAGGTGATTATACTAAGTAAAATAAATCAAAAGAAGACAGATACTAGATGATCTCTCTCATAGGTGGACCATGAATAGACAAAACAAAGGAAAAGATGAAATAAAACCACCCTTGGACACTTTCAATGAACTGACCAAGAGGGAATTGGACAAGGGTGGGGTGGAGTGGGGGTGAGTAGTAAGTGGTGGCGGAGCCCACTGGGCAATGGTAAAGAAGATGATTTGGTGGAGAGCAAGGTATGTTGATATATATCTGATGAGTGGGAAAATTGCACATATGGGTAACCTACACATATGAGTTCATTTTGATTTGTAAAACAATATTACTGCAATAAAAAAATGTTAAAAATTTTTTGAGCAAAACATGATTTTATATATAAAGTGGGCTGAAAAAAAGTAACCACTTCCTTTCTAAGTGATCCCTTAAACTTCATGTTGCATGTTCCAAGTCTTCCCCTTCTCCTGTGCCTCCAGAGCAGACATTCTGTTCTCCCCTGGGCTACTCACTCCTCCTGGGTCCATCTTCCCATGTGGGCATGGTCCGTGTGGACCATGTGAGGAGCTGGTGTGATGAAAATTGGGATGATACAACCAAAAATGGGGGAAACCTGGGTTTTGATGAAATCCTTGAGTTACATAACTCATCAACCTTGGGATCCCCTTTTTATTGCAATACTAAAATTGACTATCATTTAAGGATGTCAATGAGTTTTCTGGCTTGAGCCAAATCCCTGGCACAGAGCCCTGTGCATCTGAGCATTTGTCCAAGCTCTGCCACTCACTGAGCATATCTCTTGTGTCCTGGTTCTTCTCTCTTGTATCTTGGTCCCAGGCAAACTCTAAGCATCTTGTGAGTTCTAAAAATTTAATCTCTTGTACTTTAATTCACCTGATCTTCAGGGACCTAAAACACTGTACTTTTCTAGCAACAAAGGTGCTTTGATGACACTTTGATGACACTTTTGATGAACTTAGAGGGAGAAGAGGGGACAGGCAGGAGCAGCTGGCCTGCACTGGACTCTAAACAAAACTCAGCCTATGCCAGCAACACCATTACTTGCCCTATTTTGCAGACAGTACAGCAGAGGGCCAGAGAGTTTCAGCTACGTGCTCAAGATCACTCAGCTGGACGATGACAGAGGAGGACCTAGAAGTCAAGTCTGACTGAAGCCCACAGCTATGAGTTTTCTGTCTCCCACTATGAGTGGGGGAGGAATCGTCTTCCCCTAAGATCTTCTGAGCAGTAGTTTGAGACAATGAAGACATTTTCACATTCCACCATATTTGTCAGTACTTTTTGCACATGTAGACAACATCCTAAAACCATGACAGAAAATTGAGCCTGCACAACCTTTGACATCTGGTGGGACTCCTAGTTTCCATGTCAAATACCAACTCTTGTGCATAGACCGAGACATTCTGAGAAAAGTGAGGACCGCCTGCCTCTGCACAGCACGCTTGCCTCCCCTCAGACACTGGACCCCATATAGTCATTCACATCAGCTCTACGTCCCATTGGGTCACCCAGACGTCTGACCAATAGCGCTGGATGATGTGATGCATCAGACTGGAGAGATGTCTCGGGATGAGGCTGATCTCATCAGGTGAATAAATCATACTTTATTGGTGTCTTTGTAAGTGGGATCTTTGACTTTGGTGTTTCCAAAAATAAAAGGTGCAATACTATGACAGGAGTGCCCGGGACTCTTAAGCATCTGTTTAAATTCTTATGCCATGACTTCAATTGTCCTGTATTTCTTCAGTCCACATACACTTTTATCATACACACCTGTATGTAATACACTGACATCACCACCAACAGTCCAATACTGTCCTTCACTGTAGAATGGGCTGCCTGTCCCCGATTGGCCCAGATTTCTGTTCGTGCTGATGTTTTCTCCAACACATGCCTCAAAATCCTCCCACCCTGGCCCACTGCTCAGTTGCATGCCACTGTTCCCAGGTACTAACATGTCCAGTCTGCCACTGTCTCATAGACTCAGCAGGTGTCTGCCAAGGGTCGGAGCCAGTGTGGGATGAAGGAGAGGAAGAAAAAAGACCACCTCAGAAAAAAAGTACGGAGGGAGGTTAACACCCCTCCTTATGAAAAATGTAAAGTGAAAAGTCAAACATTGTGTCTGGCATGTTGAAATGCATTTGCCAGAGTCTCCTGGAAAATAACTCATTGTCTCCTACATACAGAAAAGTACTTAATGTGTTGGACTGCTGATGCTCACGCCTCGAGGTGACTGGGAGGGAGAGGAGATTTGTCCTCCATCCCCTTGCAGTCTGTCTGGGGCACGTCTGCTCATCGAGCGAAACAGAGGGCAGACTCACCTACTCACTGACATGCGTGTCTCTCCCATTCTTGGTGGAGAAGGTGGCGATAAATTTGAAGAAGCTAAAGTGCGTGTGATGTCACCCATCTTGCAGGTGCAAGTCCATGTTTAAAATAGGTATGTCTAGAAAAGTCACAAAAATAACAGCGAAGTATTAACAGTGCCAGACTGGGGTATGGAAGGTATTTTGTATATTCAACATTTTTACAAAGAATTTAATTTGTTTTTATAACTCCCAGAAGAACATAAACTGATGAATAGTTTTTACCTCCTTAAAGCTGACTTTGAATCTTGGAAACTTGAAGAATCGTCAATAGGAATGTTTCCGAGATTCAGGTAACAGGGAAGGATTTGAATCTATATAGTTAGATAGATGATAGATAAAGTTTAGAGCAAAGGGCCACCTACCATACTGGGAGATAAAATCAATTCCAAACTCCTGAAATTCCAAAGAAGGTTGTAAATAAGCTGATGCTTTCAATACTACACCTAAGATGGTCAATGATTCGGCTAATTTTCATTCCTTTAACCAAATGGAAACTCACAATTCATTGTTTGAGTAAAGTCTCCATTATGAACTGAATGTGGGCCCCCCAACTTGTCAGTTGAATTCCCAGTGGACTGCTGTGTGCAGGTGGGACTTCGAAGAGGTCACTAGGTCAGCTGGACAGTCTCCTGGACAGGATTCGGGGATATGAGAGGAGACCAGAGTGCTCGCCCACGCTCTTCCCATCACAGGAGAACACAGGGGTTTCAGCAGCACCTGGAAGAGGCCTTTCAGGAACCCACCTTGCAGGCGCCCTGCTCTCTAGAGCTGTGAGACGAATACGCACGTTTCTGTGTCTATAAGACACAGTGATGGCCTGTGTAACAGCAGCACACATTGACTAACACAGTCTCCAAACATCCTGACCTGGGTGAGAAAGGGACTGACACATTCAGACTAATGATGGTGTTGAGTGATCCTGTCGGCCACCCGGGCGATGATTCCAGTCAGGTGTGACCTTGACCGCACAGTTTATTCCCCACGCGTGACCCTTAAACCTTCATGCTATAAAGGGCTCCAGCAGATGCAGAACAAACTGTGCACACCCTTTATCTGGAGTGAGAAGGGAGAAAAGAACCGTTCTACTTGCGGTGGACTGTTTACGGTGGAAGGACCTCTGCGGGACCTGAGCTGGGAAGATCCTTGAGACCCACCCAGTTTACTGCCGACATCTCAGGTCCTGAGCTTGACTTCCTGTGATGCCAGATTGGAAACCAACCTCGCTTCCATGTTCGGTGCTGACATGTGCAGACCTTGAAAGTGCTCTTCATCACCCTTTATATAAGTAATAGCAGAACGAACTGAACAGCGTCAACTTTTGACACTTGAGATGGACTAGTGCAGCAGGTCCGCACGTTCTCCCGAAGTTCCGCCAGGCCCCTGAGACTGGGCGGTGGTGGCAGGAATTCCGTTCTTTTCTTAATACATTGAAATGTGTCGGTAAACCTGCCCTAGAAAGTCAAGCCAATCATTTGTCTGCTGCTTTATGGGATTCACTGTTTCTTTATAGACATCTTGGGGTTTGGCATTTTAATTCAACAAATTGAAATAAATGCCAGGTAAAGGAATACCTTTCTATCCAGGGCCCTTACAGAAAAGGAGACCTTAATAAACACCCTGAAAACTGAGTCCCCATTAAAATCCCAGTGTGTTCCCATTGAAATCTGCAAATGCTTTCACAAAGGCAGAGTTCCCAAAGTTTTAATTCATTTTCAAAAATAAATAACCCCATCAACTCAGAACACTGTCCAGGTGCGGCTGTGCCTGTCCCATGTTCAGTCTTCCCTCTGCACTCAGTGAGCAAAATGGTGCTCTGCTCAGTTGCAGTCATCCTTGAGTTAGGTTTCCTTGGAGTCTGGAGTGAGTTCAGACGCACTGGAAGGTGAATCCCTCCCCAGCTGAGTCCAACTCTGGGATCACATTAGGGTGGAACTTGCATCTGTTGGTGAATGAGATAGTGATGGCCTTTCACTTTCCAGGAGATTCCCTTTCTTCCTTGAAATCTTAGCAACCTCGGTCCACAGCACGGCAGTTGCGTGCAGATCATGAGCCATAAAAGTATAGTGCCGACTCTTAAATTGGAGCTGGATGGCATTTCAAAGCTGGACTGTGCAAGCATGGGGAAAATAAAGTAAAAAGAGTGAGGCTTGCAGTGGAAATTGGAAGACAGAGATGACATTTGCTGTTAATGTGAAAGTGAGGAGTAAAATTTATAAAAATTAGACCCCAAAGGTGGAAGGATGGGTCTATGGCATTTTGGAATATAAATATAAAATAGAGTAGACTGAAAACACAGAGTAGAGAATAGAATAGAATAAAAGCATAATATGATATCATGTATAAAATACAGTATAAAAACAGGATATAGTATAGCAAATTATAATATAAAAATAAAATGCCTCTTGGTGCCTCTTTGGAAGGAAACGCATTAAAGTGAGATCTGTCCCCATGGATCCCTCCCTCCCTTCATTTATTTAGAACTGCGGGTGGAGAGCCTGAGCAACCTTCCAGGAGGGCCTGGAAGCCACAGGCAGGTTTCAGGCTGCCCCTCAAGAAGCCCCCCAAGCATCTGGCTTCCTTTCCTTCCTCGGCACCACGCCCTGGACGCCCCAGCTAGGGTAGCTCTCTCTTCTGTCACCTGAAATGTCTCTCACATGGTGCGTGAGTCCCATTTTGACACAACCACTGTGGCAGATAGAGCTCCCTTGCTGAGAGAGTCAGAAGCCTCAGCAGCAGCGCAGATCCTCAGAATTCATCTGTAAAACAAAGGTGCAGGTCAAGGCGACTACCCAGCCCCTCCAGGTAGACCCTTATTCAAATGCGTAAGCAGATACTCTGACACTTAATGACTGAAGGCAGCCTTCATTTTGTTAGTTTTAGATGTGGGAGGAAGCAATGTAAATAAACTTATTTTTACATGTTGCGTTTTCAAGGCTTTATTTTGGAAGCTCTTTAAGTTTTACACACTGTCCTAAAGAAATTCCTTCTTTAGTGGGGGAAATGGATACAGAAGGGGAGTGAAGGGAAAATCAGGCACACTGGGGCCTCTGGGATCTTGGAGGACAGGGCTATCAGATTTAGTCACGAAAATGCAGGAAACCCGGTCCACTTTGAATTTCTGTTAAACAACAAATTATTTTGTCTAAGTATATCCCATGCAATGTTTGGGATATTCTTACACTAAAAATAATCATTTACATGAAATTCAAATGCAACAAGGAACCCTGCATAAGACACTCCTATTTCTTTAAAAATATATTTAAGGGATAAAATCCAAGTACTTTACATCATACGTGGATGGGAACTTATCTTAATAATGGCTTTCTGGAGAAATATATAATGTTGCTCATCTAAGTACAATATGCAGTATATTGTAGGTCTTTCTGAATTTGAAAGACTAGTCAGATTAATGTAGATAGCAATATTTTGATTTAAAAAGGAGAAGAAACTTGATGAAATTTGCTTTCCCTGCTCATGCATGCAGGGAAAAAAAAAAACATTTCCCAGACAGATAGAATAAGCAATAGGGGAGGAAATGAATAAAACCTTGGGAAAACGAGCTTGAATAAAAACTCACTAGAAATTATATCACTGTTTGAGACATGTATGGTGGCAGTAATAACATAAATTATACGTATACAGCAAATAACCCAAATTTTACCTACACTTTTCTGGGTATCCCTGTTCTCATTATTGATGTTAAGCAAGTCACCCTAAGACGTGGGGCTCCTGTGTTTATTCTGGCATGTAGGGTTTGCACCCAGTGCCTCGGGAGCAGGAACATTGCTTTTGTCTGATATCCACTCTCTGTAGCTCATTCAGAGGTGGAAGCGAATCCTGGCTTCTAACTTATGATTATATGGCAATGACTGCTATGAAGTCACTTTTAGAAAAGGTCGACAAATGTGTCACAACTTTGCAAAGCGGATGATGGAAATACTCCTTGAGAGAGGCACATGAGGGACAGGATACAAACTAAGCAATATTTTAAGTTAGTTGCAAATTTAGTCCTAATTAAAATTAAAGAAATTAATTAAAACTTTAAGAAACTAGGGGCAAGCACTGGACAACGGGGAAGAACAATTGGTGATGTGCTGGAGGGCAGGGTGTGTTGAAATGTATCTAAGAAATGGGGAACCTATACATTGGAAATTATTTTAATGTGTAGAATAATCACTACAATAAAAAATAAAGTAAAAAAATGAAAGAAGGAAACTAGGGGCATGATTGTTTAGATAAATAAAAGGAAAATCTAGCAAATGTTTACATTCCGTCTTTATCTGAGCATGGATATCAGATTCTTATTCTGAATCATGTTGTGGTAAATCGGAGTGTGTTTCTATTAAGCATAGGGAGCATTTTTTTGAAAGTATCAACAGGTATATTTAATGATTTCAAGAACCGTTGAATTTCAGGCAGGAGTCAGTGAGTTTCTTTCAAAAACTGCATTAGCTGGATAGCAGGTTTGGAAAACAGCAAACACCTTTGTTTACATTAAAGAGATAAACTTCTTTTAAAGCTTAAATGTTTGCAAACACAGTTAACATTGCCCAAGAATGGGAGATAATCACTTCATGGATTCTAACCAACCAGGGAAAGACGGAACAGGACTTTTTTTCTTTGACCCAGGTCATAGGAGAGTCGCCCAGGCAGCAAGTAGAAAATTGAACTATAACACTGGCCAACTGGGATCTTTGAATTTTATTCCTTTTTTTTTTTTTTTTTTTTTAATGGAAGAAAATAGTGAAGGTAGAGAGCAATCCTCTCTGCCCCTACATCTTGCATTGTTGTCCCATCTAAGGCTTCTCAGAAGCCTTTCTTGAACCGGGGGCTGCTCTCTAGGAGCCCACTAGTGCCATGCCGGTCCCCATAATTTTCTTATCCATTCTCATGAAAATAATGATTTCCCTCATTGCAGGAAAGCTATGCACATTTCATCTCTCTGTTGTATGTTTCGTTTGATTTTCCTGAAGGAACGTGGCATTCCACCATGGCACAGGTTCCAGGTGAGCCTCATAGTAAGCCAACCTCTGTGTGTAATACGTTACATTCACCACCAGCCCAGTCTCTCCTATTGCCATTTTTGAAGACAAGGCCCATGCCTTAGCATTCCCCAAAAATATGGCAAAGAGACTTCACTGAACATAGCAGGTTTTCAGAAATGTTTTCAGAATGAAAAGATGCAGTTCACGGCTGCGGTTCACAACACTTGGGGGACCAGGACACGATGACGGCTGATCCTCTAACAGTCCCTGTGTCTGTCTGTCCCCTTCCCCTCCCGGAAGGCAGGGCTCCCCGTGGTGCTGAAGGCGTGCTCCCCACCCCACACCTGGGAGCACCTTCTCCGTGTCCTGCCCCACCCTTCGGCTTTGGCTTCTGCCTTGACAATGTCTCACATCCATCCTGCACCCTGCTGAGTCCAAACTATGAGGCCACCACCCGTCCTACTGCCATTCATAGGGTCTCCTCAGGCTCCTCACGTCACCTGGATGTTACACCCTGGAACATCTCCCTCACCTGGATATTAATCATGGACCGTCTCCCCCCTCACCCGGATCTAACACTCTGGACCGTCTCCCCCCTCGCCCGGATCTAACACTCTGGACCGTCTCCCCCCTCGCCCGGATCTAACACTCTGGAACGTCTCCCCCCTCACCTGGATATCACCCCCGGACTCTCTCCCCCAGGGCACGCACAGAACTTCCATTTAGGTCAGCAGAGCACACTTGGGCTGTCTCCCTAGCCACCACAGTGAGTGTCCACCAATTACCATAAGCAGTAAAACAAGCCCGTCTCCTTGCAATAATGACTCTAAAATTGTCTGCATTTTCTCTTTAAGTACTTTAGAGTGATTATGTATTTAAGTCTATGCCCGAATCAAAACATATGATAGTACACATGCTCATATTCAAGCTCTCAGTCCACCTCTTTCCCCAGACAAAGAAAAGTCAATTTAACATTAAAGGCAAATAATTCCAGACTAGAATGCAAGTGCCATCCCTTCGAGGGCAGCGCAATCACGCCTGCCAGGATCCAGCCGTCACTATGGTTCTGCACTTCAGTTGTCCCATGGTACCCACACAAACGCTCCTGTCTTGGGGCCCCAGATTCCGGGCGTGGGCACATCCGTGGGGATCAGGGGTTCCCAAAATAGGTCTTCTGAGCAGAGATTAGGGGACTAAATGCACCACCTTGTTGAAACCTGAGCTTGCAGATCTGGAGACAGGGGTGTGTGTGTGTGTGTGTGTGTGTGTGTGTGTGTGTGTGTGTGTTTCTGGTGGATGGTATGAACACCTTTCTGTGGTCTCTTGTTTCTGTCCCTGCATGTCTCAGTGTATGATTGAACGCCCCTGTGATCTCTGTGCGTCTGTGTCTTCTCTGTGTGTATCTCTGTGTCTATGTCAGTGTCTATCTGTGTGTCTGAGTGTGGCTGGGTGTGTGTGCACACATGCACCTATGTGGAAGGGGCCTTAAGAAAGTGACTACTTGAGGGAAGACATGAATTTGTTGGAACCAGGAGCTAGAAGTCAGCTACCTACTCTGTGACGAGGCCTGGAGAAGGAAAGGGAAGGACGATGTAAAGCGAGGGAAGTCGTGGTCAGAGTCAGGGTCTGGTCAGGGCCTGGTCAGGGTCTGGTCAGTGTCATGTTAGAGTCTGGTCAGACACTGGTCAGGGTCAGGTCAGGGTCTGGAAAAGGTCAGCAAAGGGTCAGTTCAGGGTCAGGTGAAGGTGAAGGTCTGCTCACAGATGGTCACACCCCAGTCAAGTTCAGCTCATGGCTGGTCAGGATCTGGTCAAGGTCAAGTCAGGCCCTGGTCAGGGTCTAGGATGGATCAGGGTAGAGCTGGACAGGGCCTGGTCAGGGTCTCGTGAAGGAGTGGTCAGGGACTGGTCAGGACCTGGTCAGGGTCAGGACGGGGTCAGTTAAGGGTCTGGTCAGAGTCTGGATAGGATCTGGTCAGGGGTGGTCAGGCCTAGTCAGGCCTGGTCAGGGCTGGTCAGTGTCTGACCTGGGTCTGCTCGGGACTGGTTAGGTCTGGGGGCACTGCCTGGGGATATTGGGGAATGCAAGTCTCCACCGAGGCTGTGTTCAGGGGCACAACCCTACTTGCCTTCCTGAGTAGAATTTGCTGGAAATCTGTCCCTGGACTATGTTGGAAAGCCACCCTCTAGGTCCCAGGGATTTCTGTTAACAGAGAAGTTTCCAGCAGCGCTCCTGCCACGAAGAGCAGGCGGGAAGTTGTGGAGGCCCTGCCCCAGGGGTCTGAGGATTTGCTGTGGACCTTCAGGGCTGGGCAGCTGCCAGCAAGCACGACTGACACGGCCGCGGGAGCCAGAGTGGAGGTCATCCTGCACTGCACAGCCTGCAAGGTGTGGAACATAGAAGCAGAAGCCTCCCTGGCAGTGTCTCTCCAGTGCCCTCTGCTGACAAAGCTTCAGTGTCAGCTGATGAAGGAAAACATTAAGGGCCCAGATGCATTTTCACAGACTGAATTAAATGAAATTCTCCAGGGAAAGAAAGCCAATAGGTCATAAATGGAATGATAGGTGTGTGTATGCATGTATGTATGTATGGAATGATGGATGGATGGGAAAACGGATGGATGGATGGATGGAAAGATGGATGAATGGGTGGATGAATGGATGGAATGATGGATGGATGGAATGCTGGATTGATGGATGGATGGAGATGGACGGAGAGAGGGAAAAGATAGAGAGACAGAGATAGATAGATAAATACATGAAGAGATAGATACAGATACATGATATATCGATATGGATAGATCTATCAGAGAGAGATGAGAGATTGATAGGCCAAAGAAGAGATATATTGTAAGTATTATCTCACCTGTTATGGAGGCCAAGATGTCCCCCAGCCTGCTTTGCTCAAACAAGGTTCCAGGACAACTGAGGGTGGGATTCAGTCCAAGTCCAAAGGCGAAGGGATTGGGCTGTGCAAGGACAGGAGACAAAGTCCTGACTGGAAGAGAGAGAACGGCCCTTCCTTTGCCTTGTAGCTCTACCCGTGCCCTTGAGGAGCAGAAGGTGCTGCCGACAGGTGAGGGCATCCGACAGTCAGTCTGCTGAATCTTTTCCAGAAACACCCTCACAGACACCCAGAGCTAATGTCTCACTGGCTGTGCTCCCACAGCTCAGTCAAGTTGACATGCAGAATTCATCTGCACACAGACCAGCAAAAAGGGTGGATTTGGAGCAGAGAGTCCATCCCCTCTAGCTGGCACAGAGTCCTGGAAAGACTGGCTGAGTCCACATGAGCAGCATGACTGGAGCAGAAACGAGTCTGGTAGGACGGAATCTGATATGCCAGGAAACCCACCCTCAGGGAGAGTCCCCTGAGAGGCTCACTGACCTGCTCCCTCCCCCCAGACTCAGACAGTCCCGGCTGAGACTTGACACCCAAAGAACATTCATTGAGTCATACAGATATGAAATTCAACCCCTTGACACACAGAAATTCAGAGTGAAAACAATAAACTTCCCTCAATGAGGGGAATAGGGAAGTTAGCTAAGTAGCTAAGCATCAGTGATCAAATTGAGCTTGATGATAATGATGGTGATGGTGATGATGGTGATGATGATGATGGTGATGATGGTGGTGATGATGGTGATGATGGTGACGGTGGTGGTGGTGATGATGATGATGGTGATGGTGATGGTGGTAATGGTGATGATGGTGGTGATGATGATGGTGATGATGGTGATGATGATGGTGATAATGATGGTGGTGATGGTGATGATGGTGGTGATGATGATGGTGCTGATGATGGTGATGATTATAGTGATGGTGATGGTGGTGATGATTATCATCATTATCATCATCATCATGAATGTGTAGAAAGGATGGGGTGTGATCAATTGAAACATGAGTCTGCTCTCTTTGAGTAGTGTATTTTCAGGAAATATTTTTAGTTTCATGCTTCTACTATATATATGCACACACATGATTTTATAGTTATATAAATGCCCACTGAATTAATAGGATACCACAAACTAAGTGACAAGAGAACGCTGAGCAGATGGGACTTTGACTTCAGGTCTCTAACGCTGGTCCTCAGGGTTCTTCACTCCCCAGCCCGCGGCGTGGTAATCGACACAGCCAGCCTCACTGCTTCTTAGGTGGAGCCCTCCCAGCATTGCTCTTGGGCAGGGCCAGGGCAGCTCAGCATCTGATCCAGGCATCGCTCACTGTTGTACTTCCTTTCTCCTGGGCCAAATGTCGTAGGAGTGACCACACCAGCTGCTAGAGCAGCACTCTGAGGCCTCACCTATTTCTAGGCCCCGTGAGCTTAGAAACAGTGTACAAAGTGAGAGTCCTTTTCTCAGTGACACCTCCCAGGAGACACGTCTCTCTCAGTTCCCACCTGTCCCAGGGCAGGAACTAGGAATGACCTCACATGCACTCAGGTGTGAGGCCTCCAACATCCCAGGGAGAGACGCTGCTTCAAGCCCGTTCTTCTCATGCAGTGAGCCTGAGGGCCATGGGCTCAGTGGGACAGAGAAACCAGCCGCAGGCAGAGCCTGCCTGAGTCTCTCCTCTAAGAGAGGGCGACTGCTCAGAGGAACTTCCAGAATTAGCATAGAATAGAACCACACAGAGAAAAAACTGTGCTTTGTTCTCTGTCTGTAGGTTAGAAAGGAGGTCACTGCCCAGGGAGGAAGGAGATGGGGAGTCCTACCTGGGAGGAAGGGAGCATAAGCAGCGACCACAATGCAAACAAATATGGGGACTGCATGGTTCCATCCCAAAACCAGAGCCAAGGAGGAGTCAAATGCTCCCTTGTCAACAGTGTCTGTTTTTTTCAAGTGGCTTTCTGTAAGAAACCTGTGTGTCCTAGAGCAAAAGGTCAGGGCGTGCTCCAGCCTCCACAGGTAACAAGACACAGTCCCAGTGTGAACCCAGAGGCCACTGCTTCCCAGTTTGGCCCTAAGCACAGTCCAGTCCCATCAGAATCCATCACGCACATGCTGTCTGTTCTCAGGGCCCCTGTGGGATCCGGGTGGCCTACAGACCATGTGTTCATCCTGAACAATATTTAAAAGATGAACTGTTTGCCCGTATTTACAAATCGAAACTGTCTTGAAAAACACAGGATTTGTGTTTCCTTTGGGAAAGCCCGGGGCTCTGCATTGGTCCTCCAGGCCCACTGAGTGACAAGGGTCGTACATCCCCGATGTTGCACGCCCACCCCTCTCCATTGTCCAAGAGCCATTAATCATGGCCCCGGAACTGCTTCTTTTCTTGTGACAGAACTCAGAGGAACGTGAACTACTTCCTGTGCCAATGTCTCCATGCACATGAGAAAATAAGAAACAGAGCAGCCAGTGCATTTGAAGAGAATGCGGGGCGTTTTCTTTTGGAAATGACAAGTGTTCCTTCATGACTTTTGTGTAAATTGGGTCTGCATCACACAGGTGATCTCACGGCAGGCCAGCCGCCAGGCCCTCGGGCAGGGCTGGGCTTCCCCTGGGCCCCAAGGGGCTCTGGTTCTGTCAGGAGAGGCAGCGAGGAGGGCAAGGTGTCTGCAGAGGAACAAAGATGACAACAGGGAAATGCAGGCGTGGGCTTTCAGCTACTCTCCAAAGGGGGCCCTGTGCGCAGAGGGAGGGACGGGGGAGGTGGCCTGGAGAGCAGGTGTCTCTCCGACCAGTGCTTTCCCAACTTCTCTCTCATCAACCACAATGAGAGACGCATGTTGTTAGGCTGGCCCAGGGACAAAAGCAGCAGCGGCCATGCCCGGGAAAATGGCAGTCAAGCCCGGGAAAAAGGTGGATGACGTCAGAATAAGGGATGCGACCCCCACACCTGGATTCACAGGGCCAATCCCAATCGCCATATGGGAAGCCCGCGAAATTCCTCTGCTTAAAGAGCCGGTCCCCCTTTGTTCGGGCGCGCGACTTCCCAGCCCTCGACTTCCCGGCCCTCTGCGGACTTGGGAGTTTCGCCCGGGTGTGCAAACCCCAATAAAGCCCTGGCTATTCGACATTTTTTGTCTGATTGAGCTTTTCTCCTCGCGGAGCCCAAAAAAACCTTACATTTTGGTGCCGAAACCCGGGAGGAGTTGTTGCCTGCTTAGGACCGCTCCTCTTCCCGCTCCCCGAGGAGGCCTCGTGGCCACCCCTCCTGTCCAGACTAGGAACCAGGGTAAGTGTCACTGTCCCAAATTTTTTGGTCCCCAAGGAACAACGGATAGGGAATTGGCGTCCCTCAACCCAGTCTGTTGAGCCGGTCAGACAAATGGGAGTCTGAGTGCAGTGACATCTCCTTGACTCAGATCCCGGTTACGAAAGAGGAGAGCAGTCTTACCTTACACATGTTACACCGGGATTCATCACACACAAATACGTGCATATGTCATTTAAATGAAAACGCCTCTCTAAGGTGATGTACCATGGTTCCAAGAATACACTCTGATTTTTTCCCACCTATTTTTCCCACCTATTATTTCCCACCTATTCAGGACATGACAGATGAGGTCCCTTCGTTGGAGGTCAGAGCTCACGAAGAGTTGGCCCACGGCTTTGACCTAGGAGACAGAATATTCTCTGACTTTGGCTCCTGGAACTAAACACTTCACAGTCCAGACATATTGCCGGCCTGGCATCCCCTCCTCAACTCTTTTCTGAATCGCAGCTGGCCGGAACTGACAGCTGCCCTGGCAGGAGGACGCTGCGTGGGGCAGACCTAGATTTTCAAGCACTTGCTGCTGATTCATTGTCCTGGTTTTTCCAGGCGGCCCATGAGACCTCTCAAAGCTGCTGGCTTCCCATGGACAGAAGCTACTTCCCGGCCCTGGGGGGTCCGAGGAGCTAGTGCTGGCTCTGGTCCTGCCGGGCTCTTCAGAGGACCTGGCCTCCGCTCTCTCTGGATTAGGAGCCCCCCCCCCCCCGAGCGTCATTATCAGGGACCTCAGCTCTCTTGGAACTGGAGCCAATCTTCACTAACAAAGAACACAAGCTGAGGCTTTAACAAGAGAGACCGCACTTCCCCTTCCAGATTTCATAAAACTCCCTCCAACATGAATGTCTGGAGGTGCCACCTCTGGTCAGAAGGGGCTGGAGAGAGGCTCCTGCAGGGGGATCGCTGCAGACACTGCCCTCTACGTAGCCAATTGTCAGAAAAGGAATCGCTAATTCGCAGGCTGAAAGGAAATGGGAAAAACCAATGCTGGGCTGCAGCAAATCGAGGGGTAGGCTGGCATCGCCATGGGCGAGCGAGGGTGCCTGCGAGGCCCAGGGTTGTACGGAGACGTAGCCTACTCCGAGCCCAGACAGGACAGAGCAAGGGGCTCTGCGGCCGTCACAGGGCCACAGCCGAGCCACTCACGACTGGCAACTTGACTGAATAGTGATGGGATAGCCCTGTGTCCTGTGCCCACCCTGGAGGGCATGATCTGATGTTAGAATTCAGCGAAAGAGTTCAAGAATGAGAGGACTGGAAGCCAGGGGAGAAAAAAATAAATCGTTTCAATTACACAGGGTCAAGGGGACTTGCAAATGTTTCTGAATTCTCAGGAGCGCTTCGCAATCCTTAAAACATCATTTCTGGACATTCTTCGTCCATGCTACATTCAATATAATATTCACAATTAGATTCAAATGGGATTTTCCTTTATCCTGCGCTGCACTGCATTTCTTTAGGAGGGAAACAGCGTATGCACAGAATGACATACACTCACACAGAGACAAAGAATGGAACTCTCTCTCTCTCCCTCTCTCTCTCTCTCTCTCTCCCCCCCTCTCTCCCTCTCTCTCTCCCTCTCTCTCTCTCTTTCTCT
>RJWH01008402.1:0-30809 GCA_004363575.1 Solenodon paradoxus
GGAGGGAAAGTAGGAGAAAAGAAATCTTAAGCAGGGATGATGTGAGACCATGAGTGATCTAGCACAGTTTCCAGAATCTCGTGGAAGTTCCTGGAGCTCATCATGTCTCAGGGAAAGCAGAGCTTCATCCCAGTCTACGTCAGCCCACCTACCAGCAACTTTGATCCCTGCTGTCTGTACTGTCACTCATGCTCACAGACACATCTGCTTTAGTGCCCCCAAGCCATTTCCTGGTATATTCATCTGTCTATTTACTGCTCATGTGACCCAGCCAGCCAGCAAGGCGTCAGAATACCAGCAAGTAACCCTAGGTCGAAGTGCAAAGGAAATACTGACAAATATAAAATACTTATATTTGTGTCTGGTACCAATTACAGTCAGTTAGCACTTAAAAAAATCAAAACTGCTAGGAGCAGTAGAATCGACATGGCTGTCCAAAAGGCTTGTGTCTTTGATTATGTGCATATGTGCATCTGAAGAACGCACTTGCACACAGAAATCTCTCAGTAACTGGCAATTTTCATGAAAATGATGTAAGAAGGGTAAGTCCATTCCTGGCTTTCTCTTTCAACAGGTTCAGTTACATAGTGCAAACTGTTCGCAGATCAGACCATTTATTCCCTTATGAGTGTCTGCTTGGCCTGGACCCAAGGCCTGCTAGGCTGGAGGGCGATGGCAGTTACAGGAACACCTTTGCCTACTGCGCTTCTTGAACACATGCAGCCCCTACATTTTACCCTGAGAATCAGATAGTCCCTCACAGAGCACACTGAACTTGAAAGGTTTTTTATCATGTATGTTGAAGCCTCCCAAAACACCCAAGGCTTTCCTCATAATCACGATTCAGTTGAACTTTGACTAGCTTTTATACAGACAAAGTTCAATGTAATCACTTCAACAGAAGGCCATCACGGAGTGTGTTTTCATTCTGGCTCTCATGCACCTAACTAGGAGACAATCTCCAAATATACAGGCTTTCAGGAGTTTCTTTTTCCTACTAGACTATAAAATCTCTTAAATTTTTTGACAAATGTACAGTTTGAATGAACTAAAGGCAGGGTTTAATAGAAAGTCGAGAAAAAAAAGATTAGAATTACTAGAAAGCAATGATTTTGCCTTCTAGAGACTAACTGATTGGGGCAGAATTATTTATCCAAAGCCAGATTCTTCAAAAGACCCACTGAAACAGAACAGACGCATATCCTTTCAAGGTTCATGGTAAGAACCATGAAGTAACTGACTTTGGCGATATACACCTTTGTGAAAATAAACTTTAGCAAGCTTCATACGCCAGTATGATTTGAAAAAGTAAATCAGCCAAGCCGGGATGTGCACTTCCTAAATGTTGATTGCATATCTTAGGCCAGTAATAGAGAGATGCACTGGCTCTGGTTTATAGACCTTTAAAAAAAAGTTGGTGAGGTTAGAGATTTGGAAAGTCTCCTCTTAACCCCCAATTGGGTGAAATGTCCATCAATGTTTCTAAGTACTTATCTGTTTAGCTGTCTGTCTTTCATAGTACAATGAAAGGTCCTTGGCGCCAGAGACCATATTCTATTCGTATTTATTTGTTTTGTTTCCTTCCATGACCAGTTCTCAAACTCGGTCCTTGGGCTTTACTTAGGCTGCACCTTTGCTGCTGAGCCACAAGGGTGCGCCATTCCACTCATTTAAAACAAACAAAGGTGCTAATTAAATATTTATTAAATTGTTGATGGAGTCACTTTCTAGATTTATTTAGCTATCAGATCAAATTCTGATTTCATAATCTCTCTCAGATCTGCCCCTTCATTCATGCCCCACCTTCATTCTCACCTTAATCCACATTCTCATCACATCTCATCTGGATTATGACAATAATCTCTAAAATGGTAATCCTAGTCCTAATTTATCTCATCCAATTAATTCAGACCTATGTCAGATTAATGTTCATTTATGTGCGTATATCATAAATCTTCCAAAAACATTTAATAATCCTCAATGACCAAGATTAAAAGCCAAATTCTTATTCCTACTTCACAGTCACCTCCTCTGTCCTCCTTTCTAGTCATTTGTTAATGGATATGCCTTATTCCTGACATAAATTTTCAATTCAGAAGGGTAGGGATTCTAAATTCTTAATTTTCAATCCCATACCCTAGCACAAATTAAGTACTCTGTAAATGTTTCTTACTGAAGATGATCACTTCCAATAATATTAAATTATTTTCATTTAATGTTGCATAATCAAATCTGAAGAAGTCATTTCTGAATTTGTGAAAGGCTTATGTTACTAGTTATATGATTTGATGTCTGTAACCATTAATTTTCAGGACAATATTTCATAATATCTTTAATTTTGCACACATTCAGATATAATGACGCCAAGCTTGACAGAGATTGAACTATTTAATGTGTCACAAACACGTATAATGTTATGATTTGACTTGCCTCTTAGTGTTTAAGCATAAATTAGCCTCATCACTATTACATATACACTGTATTCTGGCCAAGAACAGTAATGGAAGGGGCAAATAACTCTCCCTTCTCTTTGTTCTTTGAGTTTGTTCTTAATACTGGCTCTCATAGTGGATATATTCCCAATGGATCCATAGGGAATCAAAAAGAGTTTCAGCTGAAGGAAAAATGATGGATTTGTACTCACTCAGAGAAATTCCATAATCATTTTTAAATCTTTTTTTTTTTTTTTAAAGAGAGGTGCAGGTAGGAATGAAGGCAGGCAGGCAGGCAGGCAGGCAGGCAGGCAGGCTAGAAGAGAGAGGAGGAAGAAGCACTTTATTTTATTCTTATTTAGTTGTTCATAATGATTGTTTCTCCTCCAGACTAGGGACTCAAACCCAGGGGTATGTGACCTGAGATCCTTAGATTGACCCAACCACTATTCCGCCAGGGTGTACCCTCCATGATCATTTTTAACAAGCTGGTAAACGACATATCATGGAAAAACTATTGGCTTAGCAATCAACACAAGAGGGTTCTAGATCTGGTTTTACTGGGAACTGGCAGAATCACCTTAGAGTCATATAAATACACACCAAACCTATTTCCATATCAAACAAAGAGGTGGGAGATTTGATTTGTTTGTTTCACAGTTCTTTTTAAAAATAATTTTATTATTTCTTTTGTGGACATTGCTATATGCATTTTAGGATGACGAAGTCTCACTTCAGTCTGTGTGTAATGCACACCACACTCAGCACAAGTATTCTAGGGCCCTTTGCCACCACTTGTCCTTCCTTCATTCCCCCACCTCCTCTCCCTTGGTAACCAGTCTTTATTCTTGTGAGCTTGGGGGGATCGTCTGTTCATTTATTTTGTTTCATTATATTCCACATATGAGTGAAACCATTCTCTTTTTATTTCTGGTTTATTTTGCTTCACATGGTCCCCTTCAGTTCCATCCAGGTTATTGTAAAGAGGACAATTTCTTTTTTTTTTTTTTTCAGTGGCATAAAACTCCATGGAGTATATAAGTCACGCTTCTGCATCCAGTCATCTGTTCATGGACATTTCCGTTGTTTCAAAGACTGGTATTTGTTAGTTCACAAACCTTTGATGGTTGCTGAATGCAGTGTAGAGTATGGTACAAGATAATTTGAGCAATAGAATGGTGAAACAGATGTGAGTCTCTGTCCTTGAGAGAAGGTTTGAAGCCTAGAAGGCAAAAGACATACCTACGGAGCTGAAGTACAAGGTAGACAAGCCATAAAGACCATAAAAAGAAACAGTTAAAATGTATAATGATCCCACTTATCCCTTCAGCTTAAACATTTTATGACTTGTAATTAATTTTTCATGGAGAGAAGTCTTTCCTCTCCAAAATAAAGATATTATAATTATTTATTAAATTGTTCTCTTCACTAGCATTACCTTCCCCTCCACCCACACACACATCAATAGGCCAATTAGGGAGGCCCAAGTACATGATTTTGGCATTAATCACAAAGTAATGGAAAAAAGACGTTCTGCAGAAAGATTTAATACTCTTAAATAAGTCAGCAAATGAAAACAACAGTAACTCTTAAAATTGCATATTTTATAGTGACTATAAAAGAGTGTTGAAAGCAAAAATCAATCACACATCACTGAGTCTCTGCTGTATTTCTAGTCCTTCTCAAGAGGCTGCAGTTTGAAATGCAGTTCAACATATGATGCTTCTGTTTATCTTGATTCGGAAGATAATACTAAATACATAGAATGATTTTGAAATGATTCAGCATAAAATTTGATAATATAAATTTGGTTACCATGGAAGGTAAGAGAAGAGAAACATTGCCATGATGGAAAGATCTGTCTTTAGAGTCAGTCAGGCCTGGGTTTAAATTCTTCTCTGCCATTTGCTGATTGTAACCTTGGGCCTATTACTTAACTTCTTTGTAACTCAGTTTCTTCAAATGTACAAGAAGGGTAACTGTAGAACCACAGAGAAAATGCTGAAAGCAGCATGCGGCCCATTGAGAAACATAATGTCTATCTGTTGATTTTGATATCCAAGGTGGATTGGACTATATGAGGGAAAAATCCAGACGCAAGATTTACATTTAAATATGACAGAGAAGAGGGAGTAGAAAAATATACAACGGAAATCTAGTGGTAATTTTCACCAGTAAGGAAAAAAATCACGAGACAAATGCACATTATCTTATATACTTTCACAGGATAGGTATCAATAAGCTAATGGCAGCACCCACCAGCTGATAACGTGATAATTAACAGTCTAGTGCCTGTCTGGGTGGCACATGTCTTCTCAACTTAGTATTGAACTGTGATATCAGGTTCTTGATCATGAGAGTAAACACATTCACTGCTTACTGCTTACTAATTTCAACAAATTTGCTTTTGATCTGCTAGAAACTTCGAGAACTATTTCCAAGTAACATGCCTCTTTCTTATATCAACCTTTCAAAAATTTTTGAACCTAGAAGAAGTATTTGAACAGCCTTGCATCTTTTTTTCTTATTACATTGTCAATATTATGATGACTGACAGACCAAAAATGTATTGAAACTTTGGGATGAACTGTGTTAGTGGAAACAGAAGATAAAAATAATCGAATACAAAATTTGAGAGTGTATTCATTAAATCCCAATTTCAAGGAAGGAAATTGTGTACATTGTTGAGAATAAGTTATTCTCTGAGTATGCTTTGGTACTATTTTCTCTGAATCAGGGACAAACGACAGTCACATGGTTTTTGACACACCAAAGCTGTGGTCGCAGTATCACATCCTACTTTGATTCATGTTCTCTGAGTTAGGAGAATTAATTTGGGGGAAAAAACTCAGTTCCCTTTACTTAACTTTCTGATGAAATTGCACTTGCTTTCCGTGTGCCCATCACTTGACTTTGACTAGAAATAACCATACTCTTTTCCTACAACACCACATGATTAGAAAAACTCACAGCAGCATCTGGCCTCTAGATTGTCTTAGCCTGACCCAAGAAATCACCCCTGGGATCCCAGGAAGGCATATTTCCAGAGGTTAGAAGAAAGTCATATTCTGGGGAATTAATGGCATTTTATAAAGGGGGGAAGCTCATAAAAAACATTTGCACAGACAAAACAATTTAGATCAAATTCTTTTCAGAGATCTCATCGAAGACACAAACTTCACCTCTCTCCCAACCCCCATAACTGTAATCAGGAAAGATTATCCCCAGAGGGGTGCATTTGTTTTTAGAAGATGAGGCATAAGCCTAGTTATTGAAATCAATTATTTAAAATCTCCCCAATTGATCAGGAGTCAGGCAGCAATTTTAGGATTTAGTAATGCAAGCATCCTTTCATAAGCTTGAGGCCTAAGCCACGACCAAGAGTTAGGTCAGGATCCTATAGAGGACAAACCCATTATTTCCTCCAAAACATTTTTAAAGAAACTTTCAAAATAGCCAAGTAAGTCTGATAATAAAAATAATAAGACACATTTCGAATAAACAGGGAGTAAAATGCAGACATACACAGGATGTAATAAAATTGTCACGTCCTTCTTGTGTCAAGCATTTAATAGACATTATTCACAATGAAAGACCTTAAGATCTTGTCTTTCCATCTAGAGATTGTTCTAACATAAAAATGTGGTAGATGAAAGAGATAATGCAGGTTGCAAGTCTATGAATTTTATATTCTCTCTCAGCTGTATGATGTTTCCTTCCCAAGATACCGTCTCAGAGGTTTGCCAACGACAACAGTGTGATTATTTTGAAAGAATGTTCATTTGAGTTCCCAGCAAAAGGAATTTCAAGGAGATGTTGCCATTGAAAACATTCACAAATGAATTCCATACTTCATTACTTTGATTGCCATCACAAATAAAAAGGAAATATGAATTTTCACTCAAACTCTGTTTATGCTTTGGGGTGGGTTTTTTGTTTTGTTTTGTTTTGTTTTTATCCCTAATCTCAGGTCTTGAACCCAGATCCTTGGGTTTTCCAACCACAAGTGTACAACTCCAAGTATTGTTTTGACTGTAACGAACAAAAACTCATGCTCTCTATTAGAAGAAAACGCCCAAGGAAGGACAAAGGTAAACAGTCGCTACTGTTAAGGTGAACTGGAGAGTGGAGTTTTGTTCTTGACAGTAACATATTCGTTTTATTGGCTATTGAGCCCATTTTACTAGCTTTGAGGGCTGTCTGATATCTGTGGCCATGGCAAACCACTGGAGATAAAATGTGCAGAGGAAAGAGACTGTGGTTTATTGGATTCAAAACCAAACTGAAAGTCAGCAGACCTCAGTTCTATTTCTTGCTTCTCTTTGGACAAATCATCCCGTCCTTAACCTTCAGCAAATCATTCACTGTCACTCTACCCAACACGGTACAATTAGGCATCACTATAAGAAAACTCTAATACCACAATATTTCATAGCATAATTTATAAAGTAGGGAATAGATTTAAGAATGCATTTATTGAAGAACTGCTCACTCGAAATGTTCTGAAGCCCTATGGCCTAATGATACCATCAAAAAGAGAGCTAAAAATACATTCTAGACCAGTAGTGGAGATACATGACTCCTTATTTCCTCAGGTGAGATTTGGTGGACAGTTTCTGTGAGAAAAAGAGATACACATGACAAAGATTTGCAGTTATTCTCTCTCCTTTCCTTTCTTTTTTTCTTTCTTCCTTGGTTTTATTGGGAAAGGAGTGGGGATTGCTGAACGTTGCTTGCCCTTGGAAAGGAACAGTAGCAGGGATTTATAGGTGAGAGGAAGGGTAGTGATCCACTCATCATCTGTACTTCTGATAAAATAACCAAAGTTTCAGGAGAAATCAGTGATTTTCAGAATATCTGGGACTCTGTGTGTGTGTGTGTGTGTGTGTGTGTGTGTGTGTGTGTGTGTGTGTTTCAAAGAGGAGGGCAGGCAGGAAGAAAGGGAGAGGAGTGTTCATTTTGTTGTTCCCCCTGGCTCCGGCTCACAAACCTGGATCCTTGGGCTGTACATGGTCCATGGCTTACCACCTGAGCCACCAGAGCACACCAATGTCTGGGACTTTTAAGCAACTAGCTTATAGGTCTGCTTTTAGAGGTTCACCTTTTTTCCAAGCCTAGAAATGTGACTTTTAAAAAGGTCACGTCTAGGAATACATCTTCAGCTCAAGGATGTAAGATAATAGCAAATAGGCAGTCCTTCTCTTCAAGGTCACTCAACCACAAAAACATTTCCAGAGGTGCACTTATTTTATATACCGAAGGATAGTTAGAGCAGGTGATTATTTCTGTTCTATTTTATGGCATCAAGTGAATTTAGTATAATAAGATAATGCTATCAGAGGATTCTGGAACAAAAAGGAGCATTAGAAATAACTCACAGGCATGAAACTTACAGGCATGTAAACAGAGGCCCAGAAAAATAAAGTGAATTGCTCAAGATCAATACTTTATAAATATTGAGACTAGAAGTCAGATCTTCTGAAACTCATCACAGCAAGTACTGAGTTGCTTATATTTGTCACCATACAACCTGACATATTCCTAGAAATAGTAGCATTTGAATTTTCCTCTCTATAAGAGGTCCAACTAATAAAGATGAAACTAGTTACTGAGACCATATTGTCTTTAGTTGAATCATTCTTAGTTTTCAGTTGAGTTTTAACTTTTCTACGCATGTGGCATAAGTTGTTACTTCTTCTGATGGTTGTCATTAGTCCCAACAGAATTAAAGAAGGAGAAAAATATTAAGAAGCTCAAATGTGTCCCCAACAAAAAAGTCACAGGATCTTCGACACAAACATTTTAAGAGAAAATTACTGATGGTTTATTTTTCTACCTAAAGGGAGCAGAAAAATGAAACCTTTCTAGGGCAACATTCTACAAGTCTCTAGCATTGCCAGGGCTATGGGCACCTATAATGCCTCTGGCAAATTGCATAATGGCACTTCCTGCAGCCAGAACACTTGAGAAAAAAGAACCCTCTTATCCAATCAATTTCAGAAGAGCACAGCTTCTGGAAGCACATGTGCCCGCAGAACTTCCACAGCTCCTGCCCATCCTCCCCAAACCATGGTGCAGGGTGGAGCCTGAAGAACCTTAAGCAAGGGAGCCCGAGCACTGTAATCTGTATTCCAAATGCTGTCACTTCTGTCTGCATCTTCTTCCTTAGTCATAAGTTAAAATTCAGCCATGGAAAACAGTCTTCAGTTTCCTTGGCTCCACGTCAATATCAACCAAGGCAAGAGCCCCAAGTCTCTTTTGTATCCTAGCAATAAGATGTACGTCCCGAACACAGTGACCTAGTCCATTTGCAGGCAGGCTGTCCTCACCACTTCTTCTCTCCAGCCAAGTCCTACAATTGCTTTCGGGCTCCTCTTCACTTTCAAGTAGATTTTGTTGACTCACTTCATTCCTCATATCCAATCCTTAATATTTTTTCCTTCTATCCCTGTAGATTCATTTTTTGTTGAGGATTTGGCACCGATTAGTATGGCACTGAACAGCATTTGATGAGGGGGGTCTCAGTAATGCCGACATCACCAGACTATATGGAGATGACAATGGCATTCCTGTAGCAGTGATTTCAAAGCAAGGTGGGACGCTATCTGAAGACTACCTAATAGCTCGTGGAGGACGTTACACATACACATAAGAAGACAAGTTCATGACTGCCCATTGTACCCAGTACCAGCATATAGTGTCCAGAATTCCACTCTCTTGGCCTGTAGTACAGATGCCCACTGAGTCAGTGCTTCTAAAAAAAGTGACTCAATCCCCCCACCTTGGTTTTTGTGAATAATAATTGAAATTATGTCTCCTAAGTTGAGGCAGGGTTTTTGTCAATTCCATTATTTTCAGCAGAAGAATTTTCTGTAGCCTGTTGAAACATGTGGAAAAAAATCAAGAAAACTACTAAATTAGCTGCATAGTAATGAAGATGTTTATTTTAATCACTTAACCAATCCCCTAAAGCAGTCACCAGATGCCCTCTTTCTTTAAATCGGTGCATGTTTGAGTTAGAAATATACAAGCAAGTTCAATTTCAAGTCTCCCTTTTCACCTTCACACCAAAAAAGAGCTGAGCTGGGGGTGGAGGGAAAGACAGGAATTGATGTGACTCCTCTTGATACCTTATGAAATATGTATGTATAAGCGTTTATTCTTTTCCAATGCTTTATAGCTTTGGTACTGAAGACTGCCACTTCGTGAGGTTCTTTGAAATAAAGCTTGTTTTTCTATGAAAATCCAAAAAAAGGAGAGGTGGGGGAGAAAGGTCATTTGATTTCTCTTTCTATCCACAAATCTATTACAAATGTTAACATTTCAACTGGAGAAAGGTTGAACATGCTGATGAAATAATAGAAGAAAAACACATAGGCTCACGCTTCAATGTCTAGATAGGAGTGTGTTAGGGTATGTGTGGGTGGCATGAGGTTAGTGGACAATTCATAGATGAGAATGCCTGTGGCATCTCTTACCTAGGACACTGTAAGAAAGAGACAGATGGCCCAGCTTGTGCATAGCAACCCCTATGCTGTTATGGAAGAGAAAGAGCCCATTTCACTCCAGTTACTCTTTTCACTAGCACAGTGACAAACCTCAAGAAACCATCATTATTTGGGAGAATTTGATATATTCAGTGTAGTACATATAAGACCTAGGATGACCTCGACTTGTTCTATAAATGTTTGTCTTGATTAAATAATAACTAAAGGTCAAGGTACTTCTTAAAAATAAACATTTTTTCCAAAGCACAATTTATGTATATTACAAACACAAATACTAAGTATATAACTAGATGAATTATCACAGAGTAAGCACCCCCATGTAGGCACTGCCAAATCACAAAATAAAATATTAATAGCCTCCCCAGAAGTATCTCTCATTCCATCTCATATCCAGTCATGAAAACCATATCAAGCATTATCACAATGTCGAATGCCACGGGTAATTTTTTTCCCATTTAGGGTTTTTTTTTTTAATTATTTTTGTTTTGTGTTTGTCTTTTTTTTTCAACATACTACTAGTTCAATTTAACCATGTTGTTGCAAATATACCACAATTTCAAAATTTGCTTTATTTTCTAATAGATGTTTTCAGTTTAGAGTTATTACAAATAATGCTGCCATAGACATTATACATGCTTTTGTGGATATATGTGTGCATTTCTGTTGGATATATATCTAGGGGTGGAGTTGTTAGATTCATACAGCATTCTCATATTCACAGTGGACTGATAGATGCTACCAAGTAGCATTCCAAAGTGGTTGCACAATTTTTGTTCTTATCAACAATATATCTGCACTATAGCCTTGCCTACATGTTATTATATGCTTCTTAATTTAATTTTAATTCTATTGGAGGATTGTGATGGCATATTATTATTTGGTTTTAATTGCACTTTTCTGATGTCTCATGTAAAGTGGAACACCTTTTCATCCATTTATTAGTTCTATGGAAATCCTTTTTTAGTGCAATGCCTGTTCAAGTCTCTTGCTCATTTTTTCAGTCTCATAGTTATTGAGTCGTAGGAGTAGTTTCATATTCAGGATGCCAGCCCTTGGCTAGTTACATGTTTTGCAAATATCTTTAAAAAAACAAATGTTTGTCTTAAATCCCCAGAAAGACTAGAAACACATTGAGAATGAGGCCAATAGCCACATTGCTTCTATTTCCCAAAGGGATTGATTAACTAACACTCATAGTAAGAGCTCTGCAACATTTGTAGGATCAAACATAAAAATAAATCCTGGTGTGCCCTGGTGAAGCATCAATTGGACATAGGCTACACACATCCCAGGGTCCTGGATTTGATTCCTGGGGCCAGTGGGGAGCAACCAAGATGAACAACTAACTAAAATAAAGTGTTTCTTCCTCCTCTCTCTTCCTGCCTGCCTGCCTCTGCTCACCTTCATTCCTGCCTGCACTTTTCCTTTAAAATTTCAAAAAGAAAATGAATAAATTCTTATTTTTGAAACTCAATATAACTTGGTTTTTAGCTATAAGGGTAATGGAATGGTATATTAGATTCTGAGGTGGTAGAAAAGAGTTAAGGACTGGCAAAAAAAAGGGTTTAAGCCATCAAGAGTAGCTTCACTGGATGAAAAAAAATCATACCCTCAAACCTTGTAATTACAGACTAGGCTCTGTAAGTTAATGACATTTCTTTATAAGACATGCAGTCTTTTTCTGTCTGGAAGCAATACACATTCAGGAATTGAGGCAAACATCAATAGAACAAAAGCTGTAGCTCAGCTGTTTAGAGGAAATCAATTCAAAAGACTCATAATTTGCTGGGTGACACATCACGAAACATTAGGCTAAGTGGTGGCACCTGCCTTCAGAAGCATGCTCTCTAGGACAGCTACCAATTTATTCATGTTGAAAAGGAAAGTCTTCCCCCTCCCCACCCCTTTCATGTAAGGCTTATAAACCAAAATGAGAATGATATCAAAGGGCTTAAAAAAAAAAAGCGCTTCCCAGCACACTTATCTCTTTGTCAGGTTATATCATGTAACTTTCTCAAAGTGAACAATGAGGCAATGCTTTGAGATCTCTAAGCTGCGAACAGGGCTTATGAGATTCAGTGTGGAAGGCAGGCATGCAGTGTGGCTGGGTTCACAACTTGTACCCTAGAAATATCAGTCAGAGAAAAGGACGCTGGTTCTTCATGATCAACACCCTAGTGTCTTGGAGAAACCATTGATAGTGGAGTTCGTGGGATACCCTGGTGGAGGTAGAGTTTGCTCTGCTGTCTCTGACCAAGCGTAGTCCATACACGTCCCAAGGTTCTGGGTTCACATCCCAGGGTCCAGGGGGAACAACCAAAATGAACAACTGAATAAAATAAACAAAAAATGCTTCTTCCTTCTCTCTCTTCCTGCCTACTTGCTTCTGCTCACCCTCATGCCTGCCTGAAACTTTCCTTTAAAAAAAAGCGTAGTTAACAGAAGGGAAAAGGGGGGAAGGCTGATCTTGAATTGCCTGAGAACAATACTCAGGAGTGGATGGTGAGTGATGAAGCAAGGTGCTAAGTGTTCCAGTGAAATTTTCAGGAGAATTCACCACAACGTTGTTGACCATAAGTATATGTATATACTTTTTTGGTACTTCTGGCCCCAGGTCATGAACACAGGTCCTTGAGCTTTGCATGATCTTCACCTTAGCTACCTCAGCCATTTGAACCACAAGTATAAATTGAATGAAGACTTGCTACGTGGCCAGTTTGAGCTAGCTGAGATGGAAGGTAGAGAATTGCAGCCAATTTCCTGAGAGAACATGTCTGATGGAGACGGGATGAACAGTGACCATTTAATGTGTACCATGTGCCAAATAGTGCTGGAAACATGCTGTCTTACGACTGAATCCTCACAACATCCCAGTGAAGTGGGGACCATTATTTCCTCTGTTGTACACATGAGAAGACTGAGGGCAAAAGAAGTTCTGCATCTTCTTCATTCATTCAGTGACATAGCCAAGATGTGAATCTTGGTCTTCCTTGAAAGTCTATACATTTAATCACTAACACAGAGCCAACTGTAAAATGGGGATAAAAATCGTATCTACTACAGAGTTGTTAGTAGAATGAGTTAACGTACGGGGGGTGGGGGGAGAAAGAGCACCTGGCATGAAGCCAATGTTCAAAACTGGTCAGCTCTCATCTTTAATGTCAGCAGTGTTTTCCTCTATCTTTATGTGTGAATCCTTTTTTAATGACATCCTTGGCAGGTGGTTCCCAGTGCCTGATTATACATCTCCCCAGGGGCGGGAACCTTAGTAGCTCAGCAAACTGGTTCATTGTGCAACAGCTCTTGTTTAGAGGGATTTCCTTTGATCATCTGAAATCAACCTTCTTACGACGTTTGCCCACTGGCTCTAGTTCTGCCATTGAGAATAATACGGACTATACTGATGTCCTCTTCCACTTGACACAACATAGTAAAGGTGACAGGGATAGAGAATCATTGAAGATTTTTGAGCCGGAGAAGAACATAAGGAAAGATGAGTCTAAGGTAGCTGTGTGTAATGAGAATAGATAGAGCTGCATTTGGAAAGCAGTGAAAATGAAGACAGGCATGACAGGACGGTTAGAAGGATGTGTCAGTCATTCAGGTCATACGGACCAGGACCAAAGTAATGGCAGTGAGGATAGAGAAGCAGTACAAATAAAAGAAACATTTTGTGGGGAAATTTGACTGGGCTTGGGAACTGGCCAGATAGACACAGAGATAATGAAATCTCACTGGTGATGTGAGGTTCTCAAACCTAGCTATTGAGAGGAGTCAAGTTTGAGAGCTTTGCTTGTTTGTTTCCTTGGAGATGGGGTACCTTTGGAGAGTGTAAAGATGATGAGTTTGTGTTTGAGCTGGTGATTAAATAAACAGAAAAAGTCCAGTAAGTAGAAACAGATGACTGGCAAGGGCTAGCTGGCCTAAGAGATAACTCATTTCAAAGTCATCAGCCAAAGTTTTAGAGGTTAAACTGTTGATGCAGGGTTTCCAATAGCAAGGTGAGACTCTAAACATTGTCCAGTTGGTAGGGCTAGGCCTGTGTGAAATGCTGATGGAGCTGGAATTTTGAAGCCTCTACTTGCCTTCCCACTCTCAGTAGTCTCTTCTCTTTTGATGGTGCCTACTTCCTGAGCACTTTCTTCTCCAGTAGTCTGATCCCACTCCTATCCATATTGTGATGAAGGCAAAACTAATTTTAATGGGTCAAAGTGCTCTTGTGACAAGATCCTATCCCCAGAGAACACAAAAACACTAATCAGAAAAAAGTATCAGCAACCCCATGTTCATAGCAGCACACTGTACAATAGCCAAGACATGGAAACAATCTAAATGTCCATCGACAGATGACTGGGTAAAGAAGCTGCGGTCTAGATACTCAATGGAATTTTATGCAATGTTTCAAAAAAAGAGATGAAATCGGGCCCTTTGCAACAACCTGGAGGGGGAATAGTCTAAGCAGAATAAACCAGAAAGAGAAGTGCAAGATGGTTTCACTTATATGCTGAATATAAATACACAAAACAAATGAGCAGACAAACCTCAAAATTTACAGGGCACAAGACTGTTTCAGGGGTGGGAGTGGGGAGGGAAATAGGAGGGAACAAGGTGGTGGAAAATGGCATCAGCACTCTGGTGGTGGGTGTAGGTTAAAATACAGACTGAGGCGTGATTTCAATGTCCTGAAATATGCATAGCAATCAATGTAAACAGAAGAACTAATGAAATTATTATTTTTAAAAAGGAATGCAAAAAAGAAATGAAGTGTTTTAAATGGCTGCAGGAAGGCTGTCTGGTGGGCTTTAATCCCCAAGGTTGAGCCCCGCAGTGTGTCAGTCAAGAAAATATAAGGGGCCTCTTTCATTTCCTCCCACCATTTGACAAGCCAGCAAGAGAAAATGTGGCTGGGGAGAGTTCGCTGCAGCGGTGGGGACTTCTTTGGTTCAGTAGTGACAATACCCAACTTCCCGAGCGCTGGCACATTTCAGAAGCTGCTGACGTGTTGATGCCTGCTAAAACTTGATGTGGGAAGAAGAATGAATGTGGGCAAGCTCGGATAACCAGTCAGAGGGAAATGATCTCATTTCTCCTGCTGGGCAACCCCCAGTTGATGGTAAATGGACTAAGACAGGGTAGTATTTAAATTCCATCATTATAGCTTTTTGCTTGAAAGCCATACGTTTACAGATGATGGCTTCTATTGTCTCATGAGCTCTTTATCATAGCCGTAGCCAGAAAAAAAGAGAAAGATTCTGAACGATGGTCTGGGCCAGGATTTTATTTCCTTGCTTCTCTTTGGGGATATTCCCAACCCCCACCCCGCCCCTCCAAATGTACAGGAGTGGCCTTTGGCACTTGTTCTGGTCTTATGTGCTGGCTGGCTGGAAGTCATGAATGTTGGAGCCTTTAATCCATAATCTCTCCCAGTGCAATTTGTCTATGAGATTCCTTTCCTGTCCTGCCAGAGGGTAGTAGAGTTATAATTCATGATCCTGTGATCTTCAACATGGCTTCTGGTATAGTGAGTAAGTTCTTTGTTCTTTTAGGACAGAACTGTCACTCATCACTAAACAGTCCTTCGTTTTTTTCCAGAACACTGACTCATAGAATCATAGATTCTCAGGGATGGAAGGAAGCCTAAAGGTCTAATCCAGCCTCTCACTAGTTGACTCCAGGCAATGCCTAGGCATGGCGATTACTTCATGCCCCAAATAAGTAGCATTTAGTGAAGCAAAAAAAGGGTGATTTGTGAGGGTTAGAGATGGAACACCTCCAAAACGGACTCTAAAGAGACATGTGTGCTCAAAGGTTTGATGTAGGAAAAAGACATATATAATGGCATCTTTGTTTCTGTGAGAATTAATCAGGTACAAACCAAAATTTAAAACTGAGAACCTCTTACTGCTTATAATAATAGTGATAATAATGATGAGGATAATAATATTTAATTAAGAGCAGTTAACATCAACTAAGAGTTTTGCGAGTGCTTAGTACATTATCTGGCTCAGAGCTAAGCTATTCTTCTGAATAATAGAATCATCAAATCACTCCTCTGGGTCTGACATTATCTTTCATTTTAAAGAAAAGTTGGAATCGTTGGTTCAAGATTTTATACCTAGCAAGTAGCAGAAATAATAGTGGCACTCAGGACTAAGTTTTCACCACCAGGCCATACTATCCTCTTATCCTCAAAAGATAGTTAACAGTTGTCTCCCAGATTTGTCTCAGCTGTCTCACTAGTGAGAGGATATGTTTGAAAATCTTTTCCCTAGACCCCACGAGATTCTTTTCAGTATAAGCCCTCATTTGCGCTGAAGCAGAAATATGTCTTGATTCTATCCCTTCACACAAAGGATGTTTTAGTTTCAGCCAAGAGTAAAAGCAATGTTTAACCCACAGCTTTAGTTATCCTGCTAGTGTGTTTGAAGCAGGTGATACATTTAAAGGGAAAATAACGGTATGGTCCTGTACAGTGGTTTGAGAGGAACTTGAACACTACTCTGATTGAAAGAATAAGATTCTTTCATGAAAACTCTCTGCCCAGCTTAGTCAAAATTCACCAATCCATCAATAGAGTGAAAGGATTTTTTCAATCTTCAAATATCTCAAGATCAAGTTCTCCTATTAATTACATCTTCCTTTGAATACTTTATTTTAAAGAACCAGGTCGCCACACTAACAGCTAAGAATGTCAGAGAAATAGGTAAGCAGAATCATGTGTAACGAAGGACCCTTGTTTTTATCTCCCATTCATAATTTACCAGTTGCTCTCCCATTTTTTATTTGATTGTCATAACGGCCTTGTTAAGAGTCAAGTTGTATTTATTTTTTAATTCAGTGAAAAGGGGAACTGAAACAGTTTCAGAGGATCACTCAAAGTTACATGGTGAAATGATGAAATAGATAGGAAGGGGACTCAAATCTTTCTATCTTGCTCTATCGATATTGAATTATACTGATGAATACCATGTTTTAAAATCATTATGAAATACCTCTAACAATTTTATTATCCTCCTTGGCTCTTTGATCTTTATGGGAAATTAGTGTATGTCAAAAGCATTAGTATATTATTAACTCTGTTGGAATTTCCAAAATCTGAATTTTGAAAATTCAATATATGGCCATTGTCCTCATTAAAGGTTAGCAAGGCAATGATATTTATTAAGTTTGTAAATGTGTTTGGTTGTACATTTGGAAAGAGAGGAGAAAACAACATTAATTGAATGGTGACTACATGCTGGATTCTTTATGTGCATGATCTCATTTAATGGCCCCAATACCAAAGAAAGAGAAAGATATCACTATTGTCCCACTTTACATTTAAGAAGTTGACTCATAGACATTTAAATGACATGACCAAGATCCCGTAGATATTAAATGGTGAAGTTAGGGTTCAAATAGTATAGACTGACTCCGAGGTTCAGATTTTTAACAGTTGCACACACCACTTTCTAACAGTTGGAGATAAATAAATACAAATAGCTCACCTAGAGTCTTCATTACTTACCAAACACTGTGTTAATCACTTTTCCCTCCTTATCCCATTAATTGCTAAAATCTATGAACTAGGTACCAATATCAACATTGTATTGATGAGGAAGTTAAGACTAATAATATCAAGTAATTTAAATTGCTTAGCTAATAAAGGAAGGAATCATCATAATTACTACACATCTTATACATCTCTTGCTTTCTGTGTGCTATTTAGACAACACAGGCTATGAGTATGAAAAAAAAAGTAAAGAATCACTATGCAGCAGTAATTTGAGTTGACTGGTAAATGCACAAAATCACATATCAAGCTCTCAAAGCCAGTGAGAACCATTACTCTTTTGTTCTCCAAGTTACTGACCAGTTATGAGGGAGTCTGGGAATGTCTGATACGCTAAGAAGCCCTTAGTGAAGACAGAAGCCAGTAAATAAATCAGTAAGGCTAAAAGCAAAAGTGTCAACTGGGGCAGTTTGTTAATTTGATAGCTGTGATGACATTAACTGGCTCATAAACTTGTACCTTGACATATATAACGTCTTACCCTGTACTTGTTATGGATATTTTATAGATGAGCAAAATTAAAAACAACGATGTGATGAAATGCTACGTAATGACACATGAATTATGATGTCAGATATATATATATATATATATATATAGAGAGAGAGAGAGAGAGAGAGAGAGAGAGAGAGAGAGAGAGAGAGAGAGAGATAAGTATTAGTTGGGATCCCAGTTCATCTGGTTCCTAGCTGTGCGACACTGGTTAAGAAACTTGACTTCTCTGAGTCTTAGTTTGTTGGACTTCATTATTAAAAATGTCAAGACTTCATATTGTTAAAATTTTTTAGAGGTATGATTGATTTACTATATATATGTATATATAAGTTCTAAGTGTTCAGGTTCACTCTTCATCAAATATATAATAATCACACCACACCCGCCACCTCATTTCTAATACTCCTCCACCACTATCCACTGAACCCCATTACCCTTTGCTCCCACCCACCACCCTCTTCCCCTCTGGTAACCTCAGTTGTGCTGTCAGTGTCCAAGGGTCAGTTTGTTTTGTCTATGTGCTTGCTTTGTTTTTCTTTCTTTTTAAAAACATTTCACTGAAGGAACATTTTATCATAAGTTTACTTGTCTTGAAAACCAAGTTAATCTTACCTCTCAGCTGTTGTGTGGGTCTCCTCTAATGAATTTAAGTCTTTGAATCGCCTAGTCCTGTACTTGGCATACAGCAGTAATTCAATATATATCATTTCCCTTTGTCTTTCTCTTGGTAGTCGTTATGTAAAATTATTCTCCATATCACAAGGAATTTTTAAGATAGAAAAAGTAATATTTGTGGTACCCCCTTGTGACTCAGGGGTTGAGACGCTGGCATGTGAACCATATGGAGCCCAGAGACCTGGGTTCAAGACCCGGGGTCAGGGTGAAAAACTGAAAATGAACAATTCAATAAATGAATAAATAAATGAAGCTGTTCTTCCTCTTTCTTCCTTCATTTTTCCTTGATTCCTTCCTTCCTTCCTTCCTGCTTGCCTGACTGCCTGCCTTCCTTCCTTCCTTCCTTTCGTACTATCGCCACATCTCCCATCTTTTCTTTTTTTTTAAAAAAAGTAAATATTTTACACGTTTCATAATGATTTGTAGTTTCAAATTATTTCTCCATTTCTACTTGGTTAGGCAGTTGTGGCTACCCTGGATCCAGTGAATAGTATATGCAGAAACTGACTCATGGGGTGGATTACTCTGCGGTTGAGTTAATAAGATTTGCACAAAATTATTGCTGCATTTTAATTTGTTTACTCATTTGATTGTCTTTTCGGGTTACTTGGCAAAATTGCCTTCACGGCACTTGGAAAACCAGACATACATGGAGGAAGTACATAAGTTATCCAAGCAGACACCCAGAAATGCTTTGACATACTTTACAATTGGCCAATTAACCCTCACACACTCTGATCATACTGCAGCGTTAAAGGAGCGACTGTATGTGCTTCCACGCAGCTGTCTCGTTTGCTAATGCATGTTCCCAAAATAAAAATGAAAAAAAGAACCACACACACACACACACTAATTGTCTTCTTCCGTCCAACAATCCAGCTACTCAGTCTTCTTCTTGAAGGCTGTTTTCGTAAACACAGTGTTGATGGGGCAGTGTCTGGTGATGGGAAGCTGGAGAAAGCTTGTATTGTTTATTGAATATCAGAGGACATTTCCGTCAAGCAACCTAAGGCATGTGTGAGTCCTATCAGAAGAGCCACATTTTAGAGGGATGAAGTCATCGCAAACGCTGCCTTAGGAGAGTGCTGGTGCCAGAGACTGTCCTCAACAGCATTTCCAGATTTGCTTTTATAAAAGATCCAGAGATTCAAAAAGAAACACATAAATCAAGAGTGAACAAGACAAAGGTTCAGCAGTTCATTTCCATGCATTGCTACCCTTCACGTTGGAACTCAATTTCTTAAGCAGGTTGCATTTTTGTGGCTAAAAGAAGGGAAAACAGAGATGGAAGGAGACAGAGCCAAAAGAAAAAAGTTGCATGAAGGTATAATAATCAGCAGTCTTAAGCAAGAGAAAACAGAGGAGAGGGAAAGTTACTTAAAATCAGAGAAAGTAAAGAGGAAGAAAAGTTCTTTAAAATTGGTATACAGCAAAAAAAAAGAAGTGAGCTTCCATATTTTACCCATGAATGCCCTCTGGTCTGGAAATAGAATTCTATAAAGCCAAACAAAAAAACACATTTAATTCCCTGGGAGGCTCCAAGTTCAACTTGGATCGACTTGAACAATAAAAAAAATATTTTTGTGCAAATTCAGACAGCAGCACGTGCACAAACACACCCACACACACCCACCCACAAATTAAATGCAAAATCCTCTCTTTGGTGAGCACCAGGGCCTTGAATAAGGAGGAAATTAAGTCTTTTTATGTCCACTCCCTTTCCTCCAAAATTCTACTAATCCTGACCTTTTATGTTTTGTAAAACATCAAATGCAGGTTGAATGGAAACAAAATCATGGGGCATTGGGTTTTAGTGAAAAGAAAGGCTAATCAGAAGTGCTTTTTATTGGTAAGAACTGTTCAGGTGAATATGGTGCTTAGTAATCATTCAGACAAGAAAGTGGGTAGCAGCCCTCCTACCAGGAGGCTGTGTATGTATTTTGCTCTCTGAAGGAAAAAATTCTACATAGTGAATAAAGGAGAAGTACTTACAAGAAACTTAAGTGGGAGTCTGGCTGATAGAGGTCTGTTCTTTTTTGGAAAATATGAGTAATTCCCTATGTTGAAAGTACATAAACACATAAGACCTCATGTCCACAATCCTGGCCTGTACCCTTTGTCTCTAGAATGAGGAGAATCACACACCATCGTCTTTCCATAGGTTCCTATTTGACACTCAGGCATTTCAAATGTACCCTAGCAAAGCCTGTATTTAATAAGCTAGATTAAAATAACAGAATATTAGAATAGGAAGTTACTTTTTATATACAAAGTTTAGTCAGTCAACTCTTTGCCTGAACCAATTGTGCCAACAATCTTCCCAAAAGCTCATCCTTCAAATAATAGGCAATGCTGACACAATTGAAAGAGTTTAACTGACAAATTAGATTTCCTTTTTGCTGAAACAAATCCGTTCTATAGAGTTCTATGGACTCCACATGGTGTTTGTGGTTTAGCTCTACTTTGGCCAACTCATTTTAGAAATCATTCAGAAATATATATCTTTCTAAGTTCTTAGCCCTTAGAGATTAATTGAAAGTATGTATTTCTTCATTTATTCCTCCTCTTTGTCTATGATTCCCCTCTATCTCCCATCACATATAGCTGGGAAAAGATCAACAAAATCAGGAAAAAACAGTAGATGTGAGAAGAGATTGCAGATGGCAACTGAAAATTTCCCAGAATGAGAGTGAAAAGGGGCTGAGATGCCTCTGAAATAGTCTTTCTCAGAAAACAAAATCAGAGAATGCATGTTGCAGACTTGAAAATAGACAATGTTTATACTTCCATCACTATCTCTTCACAATCACCCAAAAGACTGGATTGGATCGCACATTAAGGATGTCTAGTTGTGTTTCTGTTACAACAGATTTCCTTTGATCTCAATCTTGCTAGAGTCTGAAATTCCCCCAGATGGAGGGAGAATTGGAATTGACCCAAATAACAATGCAGAATTCAAAATACTCAGAGTAAAATCTGTTTTCAGGGGGGTGAAAGAGTGGAAAAACACATCCACACAATTTAGGGTAAAACAAAATACAGAAATATTCCACTTACCTAATCATCTAGCACACAGTAATATAGAGAAAAGCTTGTAATTTCTCTCAGTGGCAAAAAAGTATCACCTTAAACCCTCCATGGCTACATAATTATGTAATGAATGAAAAAGCAGATCGGGAAGGGATATATCCAGGCGTGGAAAAGGAAAATACACAAATACCAAGATCCAAACTTAGCACACTCTGGTTTGCTGTGGAGAGGAGCAACAGCTGGTTAGTACTCAAGAGCCCCAGGCATCATAGTATCATGTATAGGATTATAATTACATTTAGAATGCTGCTTCTGCTCCCTCAACTATCATACTTATTCCTCAGAAATTACCACCCTGCCATTGCAAGCTCTCCCCTTTATCGGATCCGAGTTTCAAAGCAGTATATGAAATGAAATGTCTTTCCTTTGCTGAGGCCAGTGTTCCCTTTAAGGTAGTTTCTCATGACTGCCTCATCACTCAGAAAACAAGTTAGGTCCCTTCTTAAACATTCTTTGAAGTTTCACTTAAAGCATGTATCAAAATTGCGATTAAATAAGTAGTTATCAAATTATTATATGAATCCTTAAGTTCATTAATTTGGTATCTATTTATTGATCATCCACCCTGGGCCATGCACTGTGTTAGGTACTGGGGTGTAATAAACTACACAAAATTTAATAAAATTCTTTCTGCCGGATTTGCTCATCAAAATTGATTCTCAGTTTCCTTTTCTTTCTTTCTTTCTTTCTTTCCTTTCTTTCTCTCTTTCTTTCTCTCTCTCTCTCTTTCCTTTCTTTCTTTCTTTCTCTCTCTCTCTCTCTCTCTCTCTCTCTCTCTCTCTCTCTCTCTCTCTCTCTCTCTCTCTCTCTCTCTCTCTCTCTCTCTCTCTCTCTCTCTCTCTCTCTCTCTCTCTCTCTCTCTTTCTTTCTTTCTTTCTGTTTTAGAGGAAAGATGCAGGACTAAAGGAGAGCAGAGACAGGCAGGAAGAGAGAAGAAAGAGAGGAGGAAGAAGTATTTATTTATTCGGATGTCTTCCACCCCCCACTCCCACCTTCCATTCCCCCCATCCCCCATCTCCCAACCTGGGACCTAAATCTGGGTCCAGGCAAAGCATGTGGATCACACCTGACTGACGTTGACAAACCCAACCACTGCTCCCCCAGGGAGCGCTGTGATTCCCAGTTTCAATCACTTTAGGTAAGTTAAATTTGTAACAAGAATATTACTAGTTGCTCCAGAGTGCAATAGAATGTTCCAGGACCATAAACTGTCCATTTGTAGCTTTGTCAGTGGTAGTTCTCAGGCTATATATGGTAAGAAATCAGGAATAGTTTGTTATTATTAAATTATCAAACAAATGATTAATGTTTTGTAGAAAATCTGTGAAGTATTCCAAAAAATCATGAGAAACAAAAGTCCTCCTACTCTGAGATCATCACTATTAGCATCTCAGTGTATAGCCTTCTAAACACTATGAAATATATTGCACAGGGCAGCAGAGCCAGTACACGTCAAACTCAAGATCCAAGGAACTATTCTCTTGCCAGGAATCTCATCAAAAGTTTCTACACTCTCCCTGACTCAATGTCCCTCTGGAACACTGGCAAACAGGACTGAGCTGAAGATAGCAACTGGTGAGCCATAAGCCCAAGAGGCAGCAATACAGTCTATCATTCATCCATATATATCATGTGTCAGTTGGGGGGCTAAAGTAACATGACATGCATTCTCTCTAATCCATACAAGAACCTTCTGAATCGGAATTGTCTTCATTTTACAAATGAGGAAGCTGAAAAAAATTTTAAATGATATATTCGCTTTGTAAAGCTGTCATAGTAATTTACCACAAACTTAGTGGCTTAAAACATCAGACGTTTACCAGCTCACAGTTCTGTCATCCCAAGGACCCGAGCTCGCTTGATTCTCTGCTTTAGTCTCACAGGGCTGAAATCCAGGTGTGATCTGGACTGCATTCCTTTCTGGAAGCTACGGAGATGAATCGGCTTCCAAGCTCATTGAGGATGTTGGCAGAATTCTGTTCCTTCCATTTCTAGGTCTAAGGTTCCAATTTCTTTCCTGGCTTTCAGCTAAGGGATTTTTTTTTTTTTTTCTCAGCTTCTAAAAGCTGCCTTTCCTCCAGCTTCAAATGGTAGGTGTATCCCTTCTCACTTTAGATCTGACATACCTTCTGCCTCATCTCTTCCTTGCTTTCCTTTTTTGTTTTTAAAACACTTTACTGACCTGTGATTAGCACATGAAAAGCTGCACATACTTCATGTATGCAACTTGATGAGTTTAGGGAATATGTCTATGTGTATATATCCATGAAAACTGTAATCACCACACAGCTAATTAAATGGTGGACCTAGGATAAGATTGCATGGTTTCTGACTCCAAGATAATTTGCTATGCTCAACTCGTAATTTTTTTTAATTAACTGATAACGAGGAAGCTTGATGACATTTCAAGAAGAATAAAGAACAAAGGACCAAAAACATAGCGTACACCTTGCAAAAAGCTTTGCAGAAGGTAAGTTCCATAAATATTCATCGAAGAAGTTATTTTAATCAGCTGTACATCACATTTTAGAGGCTCTTCCCTGAATCATTGCCCCTAAAGTTTTTTCAAACTGGAATCGTTTTGAAATTTAAAAATAGAAAAGGCTGAGCTCATAGAAGCACAGTTGAATGGTGAGGACCAGGGACAGAGGGTTGGGGGAAACGGGAAATGGTTGGTCAAAGGGAAAAGGCTTCCAGTTAGAAGATGAATAGATTCTGAGGATCTAATGTGCAGCGTAGTAATTATACTTAATAAAACTGCATAATACACTTGAATGTTGCTAAGAGAGTAGATATTAAATTTTCTCAACACAAAAAAGAAATAATAATTTTATGATATGAGGGAAGTGTATGGTGCTAATCACTTCACATTATCAGTACATGTTCACCTTAAATTTACACAATGATATATGTTAATTTTATTTCAATAAACCTGGGGACAGGGCAAACAATTCTGACTATTATTAGTCATTTACACATCCCAATAAAATTTAGTCAGTCACTAAACTTTAAAAAGAAAATCGCTGTAGATTATTTATATGTAAAGGGCTATGGCTCCAGTCAGGCATGTTTCTGTCCTTGCAGTCTCCCAAGAAGCAACAAATGGTTTTGCAGCATCTGGAACAAACAAAGCTTCACCATTGTATCTCCATCTGCCCTCAGGCCGTGGGAGCCATTTATGGTGGTGAGGGGCACTCCATCACCATTTGACTTGAGGGAAATGCTTGTCACCTTTGATCAGATTAAGTTTTCATCAGACGCCTAGGTGTTTGGGGGATATGCTTTCGGTTAACTTTTTAGCTTCTGATTTGGAATATAGCGAATCTGACTCAAACCTGTAGATGATGAGCGAAGGGCAATGTAAAGGTAAGCAGATACCACAGGAAAAAGGCAAATCTTAGAAGTGAGAAATTAGTCTGGACTCAGAGAATGTGAAGGATCTTCCACTTACTTTGGAATACAAAACAATTAAAAGTCCTCCAGTAGATCCAATCTCTTCCTTTGCCTCCTCTCTACCACCGTCTTCCAAAACCCCAGCCCCACCACCACCACATATTCACATGTACACACACATATACATATGCTTGTACACAAATATGCACACAAAAAATTCAGGGCTAAACTCACTGAGAGTAACAAAAGGAAGGAGTTTGGAACTACAACCAATTGAAGTTGTCTAAGACAACTCCAAAAAGCAGTCCAGTGCACAATGGAACCAAGAGCTGCCCTTCTCAGGGCAAACAGTAGGGCTTCTATTTTAAGGTCAAAGTCTGGGCAAGCCCATCACCCTACTGACTCCAATATGATCAATTGCTCGGACTTATAAATCCTATATTTCCTTAAAAAAAAATATTCCATCACTTAAAAAGCCAAATACTCGGCCCTTATTAGATCCAGATCTCCATATTTATTTTCAAGAACTTATCTGCATTTTTGGGTTTAGTTTGTTAAGATCTGATCTGAACTTCAAATAAGACTAAAAGGCATATAAATATGGGAAATAGTTCACTTATTCATATTCTGTCTCTGTTTATAGAGTGGATGGGGATGACTATAAAGCACAATTGCTTGAAGCTATTGATTTTCTAAGACAAGAGAATCAGAATTATAATTCCCTTTCTCATCTCTAGGAAACTTATAGCACCGGACAACTCAATCAGTGTCTATTGGATACCTAGCACAGTGCTTCTAGTGTCTATAGTGATGTCTCAAAAGTAGGTGTTCAATTATTGTTTGAATCATGCTAATAATTAAACTTTATCAGTGAAAAAGGAAGAGCGGTAGAAAGTGCTTTCCTTTCCCTGACTGGCATCTGAGAAGTTTGGAAAGAATCAGAACTCCTTCCTAGAAATGGGTATATATATTATATGTATAACATATATATATAATATATATACTCACATATATATACACATACATACACATGTATCTATATACATGCTAGTCAGGATTCTAGATGGAGAAAAAAAGTTGGACTCAAGCCAGATTAAGAAACAGATGAACCTTGTTTTCTTCCCTTGATTATCTAGCATTACTCTTATGCTTCTCCCTCCTCCCTTTAGTGCATAAGGAACATTAACACACTCTTTCCTGCCAAATTGGATGACTGGGGAAATACAAAAAATGATAAGCATTAAAAATGGAAATGGCAAAACTGATTCATTATAGGTGACCTGAGCCTAGAATATTTAATTTTATAATTTCTCATTATTTAAATAATAAATATAAAGCATATCTTTTTTATCCAATTTATAATCAATATTACTTGTAAAAACAATTGGCACAAAATAAGCTGAAAAAGATGATAACTGTGTTTAATTAAATTTTTAGATGTAAAACTAAGAATCACGTATTTTCATCGATAAAATTGACCTGATAAATTATAATTGGTAGAATTTATTAAGGCAGAAATAACAAAATAGAAAATGGATAAAAATACACCAAGAAAAAATATGTTGTCAACTGAAAGTTCAATAGCAAGTGAAATTTACAAAATATAGATCTCTAAAATATGACCCAGGCAAGTTGGAGTATGTGGAAGTAATGGCTACAAAAGTAAAACTATATATGCATAAAATACATTTCATTATACCCTTTATGAAGAAATTGATGGATTCTGAAAAAAGCTCATTGAAGCAAATTAAAAGTGAAAATGGAAAAGTTTTACATAGTCTAATTTCGATGCACAGAAAAATTGATACAAGAAATAGAAAAGCATCATAGTACTTTCTCCAGAAAATTATTTAATGATGAAAAGTCATCAATGCTATTATCATTAAGAATCATTATAGCAAAATGTTTTTAAAAGTGTAAGTTCTAGAACCAGATTATTTGGGTTCAAATTTCAGTTCCAGCATTTAGTTAATTGTAAATCATCAGTTAATAGCTTAACCTCTGTCTACCCTCAATGACCTCATCTGTAAAATGGGATATAAAATAATATTACCTTCTCATTAGGTTCTTATACAGAGCAAATAAGATAGTATATAGAAAGCATTTTTAAAAGTGCCTGACTCATATAAATCTTTCTCTTGTCGTTGATTAATTCTAGGACCCTGTATTCATTAACATTGTCACACCTATGCATGAAGAGGTAATATAATCATTGTTATAAGGCTGCAATGGAAAGAACCAACAGTCTCAGGTTTGATTAGCAAGTTTCAGGTTGCTTCCCTTGCCAGAACTAAATTGTTTGGCAATGATTATAACAAAGTAGTTGGTGGTGTTAAACTACAAAAATCCAACTGAGCTTATTTCCAAGTTCTAATTGGTTTTATTCATGAATCGGACAGCTTCCCATCTAGCAAGTAGAAAGTTGCTGCAGTCAATTATATACAATAAGGTTTTTACAATCAGAAAAGAGGATGGACCAAGAAAAGAAAGATTATTTCAGAGAGCCACCCTGCATTAAAAGAAGACAAAGGGGCTTTATGGAGATTACCTCACTAGTGCTGACCAAGATATTCCAGGTCAGTTGGCTTAGAATTCTACTTTTGGGAGAGGCCGAAACTGCAATTTCTGTTAGGTATTAAGTCTTGGTGGGGCTTGGCATGAATGACTCCATTATGAGTATGTTGTTTCTTCCTTATTTTCACAGTAGAATTTTTTAATTTAATATTTATGGAGGTAACTTTGATTTACAAAATAACATAAACCCATAGGTGCAGGTTCCCCATTCCACAAATATATAACAACAGACCCTACCCACCACCAAACTACCAAAAGTTCTTCACTATTGTCTACTGGACCTGCCACCACTTGCTCCCAAACCCTTACCCCCTGGTAATGTCAGTTCAGTTGCTATTATCCAAGGCTTGGGTTTATTTAGACTGTTCCTTTGTTTTGTTTCTTTATATTTCATGTGAGTGAGATCATTCAGTATTTGTCTTTTTCCTTCTGATTTACTTCACTTAGCATAATCCCCTCTAATTCCATCCATCTTGTTGCAAATGACAAGATTTCACCTTTTCGGGACTGTGTAGTATTCCATTGTGTACATATAACACATCTTCTTTATCCACCTATCTCACAATGGGTATTTAGGCAGTTTCTATTCTTGGACACTGTAAATAATGCTGTGATAAATATGGGGATACATATATCTCTTCACATTACTGCTGCTGTGTCTTGTGCATAAGTACCCAGAAGAGGAAGGGCAGGATTGTATGGATTTCCATTCTCAATTTTTTAAGAAATCTCCGGACTGCTTTCCATAATAATTTGCACTCCCACCAACAGTGTAATAGTGTGCTTTGTTCTCCACATCCTCACCAAATTAATAGTAGTTTTTCAAGAATTTCTTGCATTTATTACATGTTGACTATTTTATCCTCTGTTGCTGGGGAAGTGTGTGGATAGTGCTTGTAGATAGGCATTGGTTTTCATAATAAATAAGTGAGATGCACACACACACACACACACACACACACACACACACACACACACACACACACACATATATATTGACTGTAAATTGTCCTTTGATTAAAGGATGCTGCGTTAGGTCATATTCTTACTAGGATTTTCTGCTCCTTTTGATACCTTTGTTTCCAGATAGAAAGTATATATCTCCCTCAATAATTCATTCTGTGTATAACAGTAATTATGTAGAGATATTAAGACCTGTGTGGTGAGAGGGGGAAAATCCAGGGGGAAAAATAGGTTGGAACATAATAGTGCTCATTGGAACTAGAAGTGCTATGGTGGGGGTGTTGTGAGATACACAGGGACTCGGGCATGAATTGATTTGCCTGAAAATTATATAATATTATAGACAAATGAAATAATAAAGTAAATAAAGAGAAACTAATATAGTACTTCAATAATTTGTGGAGTTTAATTCCTTAATGAAATTTTTCATACTTTCCCATTTTCCCTTATCCCAGAACTTATATTTGACTTTTCCTAAGCCCATAATTCTCTTTCACCCTTTCTCTCTTTACTGCCCAGTTTCCAGGAGACTCATTTCATTTTCCACCTCCTCCCACCTTTTACTAATCAAGATACATTCTTCTCTGAATTCACATTGCCTTCCTTATCATAACCAGAGAATAGCAGACCTCATTGATTGCATTGGTCTGCGTGTCATGTGTTCTTTTAGTCCAGTGTTTTCAACCACAGATGCCCACCGGAATTACCCACAGAGCTTTAAAAAGACTGATGTACAAGCTTCACAGAAATTCTGGTTTAGTTGGTCTTAGCTGCAGCTTGGAGGTTGGGATTTTTGAAAGCTCACCAAGAGTTGCTGTGCAGCCAGGGATGAGAACCACAATTTTAGCCCATCATGAAGGTAAGTTCCTCATTATAGACAATGTTTTCCATTAGCAGCCCTCGAAATTGTTCAGATGCTGGTATTACCTGCAAATGATGGTGCTCTTTGAAGAACACCATAAAATATGGATGGAATTGATTGATTGACATAAATGAAGAACAATTTTAGAAGCAAAGAAATGAGTGTAGTTTAAGTAGAAAATATAAAAGCACAGCCTTGAGCATATGTGACCAGGACTAGCTTTTGAACTAACCATGATTGGTGGATTCCCAGTTTGCCACTAATATTCCTTGGTTTCTTGCTCTGTTGTCTACTAGCATTCACTAATAGTGCAGCAGTAATAGGTATCAATATTTTAAACAAAATTGATGAGTAAAGAAAATGTGAGTGAATTCTTTTTGCTTTCTTTTTTCTGCAATGTGAGAAATGCCTACTGTTGTTAGATCATTTCTTGTTGGGACACTTCCACTCAAACTGCAGAGTAACATTTGTTGACAATTTTTTAAAAGGAAATGTTTAGGCTGGAATGAAGGTGAGCAGTCAGGCAGGCAGGAAGAGAGGAGGAAGAAGTACTTTACTTTTATTTACTTGTTCGCATTGGTCGTCCCCACTCCCCAGACCCAGACCCAGGATTATGTGGGTTGCACTTCTTTGGAGGCGATTGACCTAACCGTTACTCCACCAGGGCATGCCAGTCATTGACAATTATTAATCTACTATTACATAGAAGATGCTTTGCTTTATATATTTATAACATATATCCTCACGAACTATCTGAATTATAGTTCTTAAGGATAGCTTTTGTTGAAATCAGTTGAATATAATAAAAAAGTATTTTATTTAGAAAAACTTGCCAGAAGTATGCCCCTTTGGATTCCTTTATGAAATGAATTTGCTGTTTGTTAATACCAATGGTATGTACATGACTTTGTAAATTGTAGTGATTGTACATGTAAGTTGTTATTGATTTAAATAAAACTTTTGGAGCCCTAGAAATAATTCCAAACCAATTGGTTAGTAACCCGAGGTCTACACATTGTTGTAGACTAAACATTGAACTGCAAATATGAAGTTTGTGGTAGGCTGAATAATGGCCCCTAAAATATCTAGATCCTAATCTCTGGAACCTGTGAATGTTACATTATATGTAAAACTTTGCAAGTGTGATAAAGGATTTAGAGAAGGGGACGTTACATTAGTCCAGATTATTCAAGTGGACACTACATGTAATCATAAATCACATATATTCTTAAAACCTCAAGGGGGAAACAGGGAGAGGGAGAGAG
>RJWH01008403.1:0-30784 GCA_004363575.1 Solenodon paradoxus
TTTTTAGAGTAAAGAGCAAGCAGGAATGAAAGCGAGTAGGGAGGCAGAGGTAAGCAAGAAGAGAGAGGAAAAGAAGCATTTTTATTTTTATTTAGCTATTCATTGTGGTTGTGTACCCCCCGCCCTGACCCCCAGGGTTTGAACATGGGTCCTTGGGATGTATGGAGACTGTTCTGGCTGGAGGCAGCAGACCCAACCACTATCCCACCAGGGCGTACCAGCACTAAATTTTATAAAAGTCTCCATGATATCCTTTTAGATAACAAAGAGCTATATAGACTAGAAAACACTTAGGTTGGATTGTAACTGATTGAACATTACTCAGTTTGCTGATTAAAAGATCAATATAGGGCACAAGTGCTGGTGGATTCCACTGGACAATGGGGAGGAACACCTGGTGATTTGGTGGAAGGCACAGTGTGTTGACATATATCTAAGAAATGGGGAGCCTATACACAGAATAATTACTATAATAAAAAAATAAATTGAAAAAATATTAACATAAAACCATAAGGAAATATCGAATAATTTCTTTAGTGTTATATATCCTACCAGATGTTCTATCCTACCTGATGTTCTTACTAATGCTTAGGATGAAGGCATTAATGACATCTAACAAATTTGTAGATGTCACAAATTTGGGAGGGATGGGGAATATAAAAGGCTGATAGGATCCGAAAATATTGCAACAGGCTAGAACAATGGGGAAAATCTTAACAGAAAGCAATGGTGTAGAGTTAATATAAAATGCATGATGGAGGAGATATGACTTGACAGCAAATCATGTAAAAATATTAAAGTATTTTGTTGATTGGCCAGAGTAAAGACTGTGATATGGTGCCAAAAGAGTTAACGTGATTTTACAATGAATTAACACAACTATTATGTCCAAGACAAGGGGACTCAAACTCTCCTTCACTTCTCACTGATAAGAACACACTTAAGAAAACTGTGTGTGTGCCCTGGTGGAGTAGAGGTTGGGCACAGTCCACATACATCCCAAGGACCCTGGTTCACATCCACGTTGGGTGAAAAACCAAGATGACAACTAAATGAAATGCTTCTTCCTCCTCTCTCTTCCTCCGTACGCCTTTCCTTTAAAAAAAATATTGTGTAGTACTGGAATACATTTTAAAAGGAACACTGATAAAAAAAGAACGTATCTAAGAGAAACTAATTTGGTGAGTGGTCTAGAATGATATAAAGAACTAAGACTAGCTAAGATAAGAGAAGATAGGAAATGTTTATTTTTGTGATTTTGGATTTATATGGAAAGCATACGCAGTGAAACTTTCCATGTAGGTTAATTTTCTTACTGAAGCCTATGTTTAAATTTAACTTATAAGCAGTTATTCTATATCTGATACCGACAAAAGATTACATGTAGCATATGCATTTAATTATGAACAACAAACAAAATGAACTATCACTCACCATCTCACCTGTGAAGAAGAGTATCAAGACCAGCACAGCCACAGTATGCTCTATTACACCAGCTGTCTTTCCCTTAGAGGGAACCATTAGCCTGGATTTAGTTTACTGTTCCCTTTCCCATTTTTAAGATAGTTTTTTGGGCGTGCCCTAGTGGAGCAGTTTGGTCAGTCGCCCTTGGCCTGCACAGTACACATATATCCCAAGGATCCTGGTTTGCATCCTGGGGCCAGGCAGGAACAACGAAGATGAACAACTAAATAAAATAAATGAAAGTGCTTCTTCCTCCTCTCTCTTCCTGCCTGCCCGCCTCTGCTCACCTTCATTCCTGTCTGTATCATTCCTTTAAAAAAATAAAAATTAAAAAATATTTTTTTCCCTTATTTTCACTGGCCCTGGGTTCTGAACCAGAGGTCTTTGGACTTTACGTGACCTACCCCTTTGCCACCTGAGCCACAAGGGTGTACCTAAAATGGTTTTATCATACAAGCATATATCTTTAAGCAATATGTTGTAAAATTTTGCTGTTTCTAGGCTTTGTTTTCACTAACATACTTCCAAAAAAAAGTGTGGACTCTAAAATAAACCTTGCACTCAAAAATCTGGTATTCCTGTCTGAGTCAAAGGCCATCCTTGTCATTGCACATTCTCATTGTATATAAATCTCACAACTGTTCTCATACTCGCTAGTCTCTTTCAGCTTCTCCCCCACCTAGGATTGCCAGATTTAGCAACTACAAATATAGGGTTCCAAGTTAAATTGTAATTTTCAGATATATAACAAATAAATTTTCAGTGTAAGTATGTTATCTGAAATTGGAATTTAACTGGGAATCTTGTATTTTATCTGGCAATTCCCCCATATTTTCCATGTTAATCAGGTAAATAATCCTATAATCTGTTAGTGTCTGAGAAAGGGACAAAGTGGGAGAAATTACATAGCTAATATAATTATATATTCATCAAGTATTCAGTAGTGTTCACTGACTGAGATAAAAAATTTTCAAGTGTGTACAGTCAAAATTTTCCTGATAGTGCATTCTGTGCATATGTTTAAATGCAAATACTGTATATTTGTTATTATATTTCAAAAATGGTCAAGAGTAGAAAGATGTATTAACAGCTTCATTATTTTGGCTTAGATGTCTCCATAAAAACAGGCACACCCTGGTGGAGCAGCGGTTAGGTCAATTGCCTCCAAAGGAACAAGTCACATAACCCTGAGTTCAAATCCCGGGCCTGCGGTGGGAATGAGGTGTGGAAGCAAACAGTGTGAACAACTAAAAAAATAAAATAAAACAAAGATACTGCTTTTTCCTCTCTCTTCCTGCCTACCTGCCTACTCACCTTCATTCCTGCCTGCTCCTTTCCTTTTAAAAAATAATTGTTTTAAATTAAAACAAGATGGCTACTATAACAAATTGACAAAATCTGTATACATGTAAAATGACTTATAACCATTATTTATAAAGCTATTTATATCATTTTGAAACCATCCTTAGTCAACGTGTTCAAAATGAGGGTAATCTATATATAGGTCAAATAAACATCAATAGTCAACTTTCTAGATAAATATCAATCAAAATTATGTTGTCATTAAAAAGATTACTATATATAAAGTCATTTTAGGATACTCTTCACTTTATAAAAAGGATATTAGAAATATTTCAGATATATTACTTTGTTATCAAAAAACTGATGAGTCTTCTGTAGTGTAAAATAGAATTTCTCAACTCTGTCAATGTATCCTCTCAATAACCTCCTAGAATCTGAAACTAATAGCTCCTAGATTTGAATAGCAATCAATACATGTTTGTATAAAGAACACATATAGATTATCCCCAAATAGAAGTTAATTGTATGGCCTTTCCTGGCTTACTGCTAAACTCATGTTTTGAAATCAGGTACCTGACCACAGTAGGAATCTGACTTGGTTTTGAAGTGTTTCAGATGATGGTTTCTCTTCAGACAATTATTAGATCACCTTTTCTAGTTTTAAACTCAAATCTTCATCATTCATGCACTAAGGCTTTTAGGGAAACCAGGACTTAAAAGCATGTTGCAAGTGCTCAAGACTACTTTTTAAAAATAACATTGAATTTCTGAGATTTCAAAGAGCTAGATCCCATAAACTATCCTACCTCTAGTTTCTCATCCTTTAGCTATAGACAGATCCTTCTGTCTTTTGGGGTTGGTGTTTCTCTACCTCTTACCTGAGGGTTATCTGGAAAACAAACAAACAACACAATCTGTTAAACATTCTGAGAACAAGCATGGAGGTGTGTGCAGACTAAATCTGTATTTGCCACCTGCTTCAGGTCAACTAAACAACTAGAAACTCAAAGATCCACCTTCCCAAGTACAAAAATAAAATATAAGAACTATCTTAATTCTAAGTCTCATTTTCATACTTCCCATTGTATGGGTAAAAAGAGTATACCAAAATAATTGGGCAACACACAGAAAAATGGAATAACAAGGTATTTTTTTCTGTCACAAATAGGAACTATTTTTTTTAGGCTCTGAGATAAAAATAGTTGAGCAACAAATGGATGAAGGGAGTCTAGAGGGAGTCAGCTGGAATAAAGCTAGATGCTTGGTAAACATTTCTCTTAGAGGAAAGTGACTACCAAGAGCTTAACAGGAAATTACCCTAGAGCTTAATTTTGTGTTAATCCCTCTTTTTGCCTTTGCTATCAGGGAAATATAAAAAGGTGAGCTAAAGCAGCAGGTCAAGGAACTAAATCAAGCAAGGAACAGCCTTCTAAAGGTGCTGGTATTCTAACTAAGGTTCCTGAGGTGAACAGGAAAAGAGCACAGATAAGACTTAGTTGTTAAAGTAATAAGGTAATTAAAAGGTTTTGATTTCTAATGTCCAGCAAACTGAAATATGAAGATCTGATGGCAAACTAAGTGCTAAATCTAAACTAGGACTCAGAAGGGTGCTTGGGAAACACTGAAGAATTTTTTTCCCCTCACTTAGGCCAGGCAGGAAAACGACAACAAAAACAAAGCAGAAATAAAACCAAACCTCACGTTGAACCAAAAACTGAAAAGAAATTAAATTTAAAGAAAAAGATACTGGCTTTTTTGGTAAATCATCCTCTAATCATTCAAAAATTTGGTATGCAGCATTGTTTGTTGAAGTTGAAATGTACACACTGATTTTACTAGCTATATTCTTATAGCCAAGTTTTATAGGATTATACCCTAAGTGTGAAAACCCCCATAGAAGGCAGGGTAGTTAGGCAGCACTTTCAACTCAGTAATAGCAGTCAAACTAAAGAAACAGGATCTAAGGAAAAAATCATCTGCTGGCCTTTCAAACTCAAATCATTGGTGACAGTACAACACCCATTCTCAAAGTCCTATTTTAAGCTGGCTACGACAAAAGTGACAGTCCCACTTGAAAAGTCTAGGAAAAAAAACAAGTGCTAGGCAATCACAAACAATTCTTATTTTCCTAGTATATCCCGAAGTGTGATGTTTTAACTAGCCAGTCAAAAGTAAAAATCACTCAAATTTCCCTAGATACGTGGCAATAATGATTTATTAACAACATTAACAAAAAGTTGAGAATATAATTATAATTATCTACTAGGGAATTAACTGAATCCTCAAGATGTGAATTACTACTTTAATTATCCTTTGAAAGATCAATGTAAGTTTTAAATACTATGAAAGTCAAGAAGTAGAACATACCCAAAATATCTAATAACTATTTTATTAATATTATAGAAACTGATGGAGAGAAAATTTAGCACAATGGTTCTATGTTGTTTGAAAGTAGGTTTTGTGGCAATATCAAAAATGTTCATTTTCATGACAGAAAACTATAATGAAACATACATCATTAACATAAAATAATTAAAGTTAAGACAGACCCTTGTCTGTTCCCTAAAATGTCTTGTCTAAAATGGCTACTTGATCTTTCAAAACTGACTTATGTAATTTGAGTAGCATTAAGCCATATTCCTGAAAGAATTGCTTGATAATCTATTTATTGATAAAATAACAAAATATATCATTATCTTGGGCCTAAATAAGAATTCTAAACTAAAAACATTCTACTATGCATGTTTATAACCATTGAATAACTACCTACATTGAAACAACTCCAAGCTGTATCACAAAGACCCAATCTGTCAAAGCGGTTTAGATAAGTCACATCTATTCATGATTTAAAGTAATTTCTAGTAAAATCCAACAGAACCAGTTAACTAAATCTATGGCTGCCTAGAGAAGTCAATATTCAATGCAGAATCCCTTTGCAGGTTTTTTTTTTTTCCTAACTGCTGATCTCGGGTAAGAACCTGGGCCCACCCTGGTCTGTAGACTTTACCTGGACTGAACCGCAGCTGCCTGAGCCACAGGGTTGTGCCTGTAATTTACTTTAAAAAAGGGTAAGCAAGAAGTTGGGCGACAGGCCATGTTACAGAAGTTTTATCAAGTTAATATGTTAATATTCTATTTCTAAAACACCTAATGGTGTGTTAATCTTAAAAAGTAAATGCCTTTTTTAAAGGAAAGGTGCAGGCAGGAATGAAGGCCAGTAGGCAGGCAGGCAGAAGAGAGAGGAGGAACAAGCACTTTATGTATTTTTAGTTAGTTGTTCACATTAATTGTTGCCCCCCCACCCACTACCACCAAAAAACAACTTCTCACCAACTTGGGTCCTTGGGATGTAAGCGGACTGGAGGAGGCTGACCTAACTAATTGCTACTCCACCAGGGGGTACTGCCAATAACTTTTAAGGCCACCCTATATAAGAATTAGAGCTCTAAAGAAACTGTTACAATCCCCCTTTTTTAAAATTTTAAATAAAACAACTTTATAATAAGTGAACTGACTATTCAGACTCAGATTGTTTGCTTTTCTTCTGAGTTCACTACTTATCACCAAAGTGGGCAGAGGAACAAAACTCCAATCAAACCATTTATTTTGTTTTTTAAATTAAAAAAAGCAAACAATTGCTGTTAGCTCTGATAAAAGGTTTGATGGAAAGGAAGTTGTAAATGAATGATTGAACTGAGGTCTTGGTATAACTTGTTGGCCTTTAATTATTCATGTTCTCTCTCAATATCATGAATAATAGAAAGGTGAGAATATTTCAGTCAGATTTAATTTTAAGTGCTTTATTTTAAAATTCTATTTCTATGCTTTACATATTGAGTTTCAACTTTTGCTTTCCTTTATGAAATAGTTTTAAAATACTTGATATTCTAGAAAAATCTATTACATAGAATGCTTAGCTACATAAAACATTCTGTAGGCCAAGTTTATGATTTATTATAAAAAAAGGCTATTCGATCTTATTTACATTTAAATAGTAATTACAGATAATGTAATCTTTTTAATTACCTAGCTACTAGGAATGTATTTTCCCATTAATCTGATAGCCAACGGAGATTTGATGAGGTGGAAAATATTAATAACTACCACATGCATTCACTGTGACTGCTAGAAAACACCTTTTGAAGGGGAAGAAAAAAAGAAACATTGTGTTTCCAATTAGTGGCTCATAGCCAAAAATATGAATCAGTTATAAAAAAAAATCACAAAAAACTGTGACCTAACTAAACAACTGACAATAATCTGCAAAACAGTTGCTGAGAAAAAAAATCTGGGCTCAAGACTTTTTGATGAGGCACAGAAGCCCAAATCAGCAGTGGCACACATCTTGAGGGGTTTTCCCTTAGGAACAAAGACTATACCCTTTGAAATAATGTTAGCAGTGTCTGGAATTGCAGCTCTCCCAGTAGCAAGGTCATTTTCTGACCTAGCTACTGTACTATAATCAATTCCGTGAAAGCTTAAAAGGAAAAGCATAAAAATACTACCTTTTATTGTTTTAACTGCTTCCTATTGTTTTAAACAGTAAATCTGGCATATTCAAGTGGCAGGAGAATTATCCTCATCATTCTAAAACAAATTTAAGTTATAAACCAATGCTACTTCAGTAAAAACTTAAAATAAATATGTGATATCACAAAATGTTTATATTTTAGAAAAGGAAAATAGGAAGAAACCTAATGTTTTACATCTCCATTTAAAACCATCATCTAATTAGCACGAATTAGTGAAATTCCACTTTCAATGACTGCCTCTTATCCACACTGAGCTATTTTCTTATTTGCAAAATTCGGGTAATAGTGGTTTCATCTATCTCACAAAAAGCGCCCTATTTCACAGCATTGCAGAATAACCGGTAAGTGGGTAAAAAGTATTTGAAAAGGAATGCTCAACATTAGATGACAATATGGCATTACCATTCTTTGCCCCAAACAACATATAGGACTACAAAAACTTAATATGAACATATTCATCCCTGAAAAAGGTGGTAAACAAGGAATTGATATGGTTGCAGGATAATTGGCAACACATACCAAGGCTTCACAGTTAATACTAATATTTACTGAGTACAGCATATCCCCAAGTTACAAAGGTCCCATAAATCCAAACTACTGTCCTTGCCTCAGTCCCCTCCACTGTTTCCCTCTTTACTCAAAGCAATTGGGGGGGCGGGGTGCAGGCAAAGATGGGGGGTGCAGGGAAAGATGGGGGTAGTGAAGATGAGAGAACCAGGAAATTCAAAAGTATAAGAAATTGCAAAGAGAACTGGAAAACCATAGAACCTGCCTATTCACCATCCCAGTCACTACCTATACCTTGTCACTGCTACCCATCAACTGTGGTCATTTCTATGCTGAGAAACAAGGCAAAGGTTAAAAGTCAATGGCCAAGAGCTAAGTAAGACTTGGAACAAAATAGGGATAGTAAATCCACTTAAAGGAAATAGACTGAGCTCAGTCATTAGCTTTAATCTCTAAAGCCAATCCAATAAAGATAAAATACCAACTGCAAAATATTGACAAACTTACTCACTTTCACCACCCACCAAGTTACTAGTTTTATCAAGCTACCTATTCATTCTGCTCAGTTATGTTCCACGAATCCAATAACCAGTTCCATTTACCAATGCATCCACTATACCCAATTTAACTGATCTTTCCCTTAGTCCTTCCCAAAGATCTGCCCATTATATTTCAACCACCGCTCTCAGTTGTAACGGACAATAAGTTATTATGCAAGGGAATTTTTGTACTGGGGGTAAGCTTAGGAAGGAGAAAGCTGGGAATGAATGCGGTGGAATTGGGGCTGGGGGAAACATTCAAACCACCTGCCATTTCAGTTTGACATTGTTAGAAATGCATATTTCAAAATACAGTTTTTTTTTAACTTTTTAAAAAATAATGTAATAATTTTATTATTTCTTTTGTTTACAAAGTCATGCTCATTTTAAGATGCTGAAGTCATTTCCCAGTCTCTATTATACATCATACCCATCACCAGTTTACACCTTTTTCTCTCTCCTTCCCTCCCGCCTCTGATCCTCCAAATATATTTTAAAAGACACAAATTGTTAAGAGTACTACCAATAACTAGAAAGATGATTCCCCTCAGCCTGCCAACTTAAACAAAGACTTTAAGAAGCAAACTGAAAGAGGACTATGGATATTAAACTCATCCATGGCTAGTTTTTCAAGTTCAAGAACAATGCCAGAAAGAACATTCCTGGTGCCCTGGTGGCCTAGTGGGTCAGGTCAGAGGGCGTAATCCACTTACATTCCAAGGTCCCTAGTTCAGGGGGGAACAAAGATGAACAACTAAATAAAGTGCTGCTTCTTCTCTCTTCCTGCCTGCCTGCCTACTCGCCTTCATTCCTGCCTGAACCTTTGCTCTGGGAAAAAAAAAAAAAGAAAGAACACTCTCATCTCTTCTCTTGGGCCTACTTAGTAACCAGGAAACCTGCTTTTGAAAAAGTGGGTTTGAATACAGCGCTACAGTCTATATCTTTGTCCTCTAGAAAGCTTGACCTGTGGCTCATGAGAACACCCACAGTTCAATGACTTTGTATTGGAATAGTCTATTAGAGTTAGCAGTGGTCAAATTCATTTTGTACAGGTATAGTGTGCTCTATATAGACTGGCTATTGGGAAATAATGTGAAAGTTTTCCAACAGAAATTTCCAAAAATTTCATGCTTCATTCTTGACCTTTTCAAAAAAATTTTAAGGACTAGGGTCCTATGGATAAAGTAAAACCTTTTCTGTTCTTGAGTATATTTGTGCAATTAAAGTTCTCCTTGGAGCATTATCAGAATTTAACCACAGTTCTTAAGAGGATATGCTAGTCTTAAAATGAAACCATTCAAATTATAATTTAAATGAAAATTCAAGCCAGGAAGATTGAACTTAATGATTTCACAGATTTATAAGCTTACTTTATTTTTTTAAAGGAAAAGTACAGGCAGGAATGAAGGCAAGTAGGCAGAAAAAGAGAAAAGGAATAAGCATTTCATTTATTTATTTAGTTGACCACAATGGTTTTCCCCCTGTCCCACTTGAATCCAGGGGTATGTGGCCCATACTCCTTCAGAGGCAAGTGATCTAACTGCTTCTCCACCAGAGCACACCACTACAAAATCTTCTAATTCAGAAATATAAATGCTTTTTGAAAACCACACACAATATATTAAAGAGTAAAATTTTACATTGATTTATAAAGACATTACTTAAGTTACTATTATGTATGGAAACAGACACCAACATTGGCTAAGTCATTAACAGATTAACATCTTATTCAGTTAACCTGAGAGATTGCGTGTATTTAGAAGTTACTACTGTACCATACAATATTAACAAGAATAGGCACCAAAAATAAACATCAACATAATCATTAATGCCTAAACCAATAGCCTGTACTTCCTAAACATTTCTTTGGTATCCTTATTTTTATTTAGCAAGACAAGCAAACATAATTTTTTTGCATTTTATTTACTTTTATTTAGTTGTTTACATTGGTTGCTCCTCCCCTGGTTATAGGTCTTGAACCTGGGACCTTGGATGTCTGTGCTACTGTTCCCAGGGTGTACTAGACCACTAGGCCACTAGGGTGTGCCCAACATAATTTTTTTTTTAAAGTGAGGAAGGAAGCAAAGAAGAGGAAGAAGCATTTAAGGAAGGAAGAAAGGACGGAAGAGAAGAAAGAAACAACTTTATTTAGATGTTCATGTTTGATTTTTCACCTTGGCCCCAGGTTCTTGGGCTTTATGTGTCTGAGCCCTGAGCCACAAGGGTGCACCCTTTTTTTTTCTTTTTCAGAGGAAGGAAGCAGTCAGCAATGAAGGCAAGCAAGCAGGAAGAAGCAGCATTTATTTATTTATCTATTTGTTCATTTTAGTTGACCCCTCCTTCCTCCATCCCTTCTAGCCCTTGGTCATGAGTTCTTGGGTTTTAGGTGGGCTATGCCAGAGCTGTACACTTAACACCTGAGCGTCCACAGCACACTTATAATTTAAAACTACTTTAGTTATATGAATTCTGAGATTTTTAAGAAAAAATATATCCATCAACTAAATACAAAAGATTTATAAAAAGGTGCACCCCGGTGGCCTAGTGGTTTAAACCAGGCATAATCCACATACAACACAAGGCCCATTGTTCAAGACTTGAACCTGGAAACAACCAATGATGAACAACTGAATAAAATTAGAGTGCTTCTTCCTCCTCCCTCTTCCTGCCTACTTGTCTACTACTCACCTTCATTCTCATCTATATCGTTACCTTTGCTTTAAAAAATAAAAAGGTTTATAATAAAGACCAATACAACTATTTGGTCTTTGCCATTCTTTTTCTACTAATTCAAAGGCTGCAAAAGAAAGATAACTTTTCCTATTAAATTTCTAAATAGTTTTCTCAAATTAGAACGCACTCATCTAAAGGCCAAGCATTCTTTCTACAACCTACAAAAATCAGTTTTGTTAGAAGCCAGATTATTCACTGGGTAATTGCTGATGAATCAAGGCACTTTTAAATCACTTCTGCTAGTTCTAAAATCACATCTGCAAATCTATTTCTTAAATGGTCACTCTTGATTCTGAAATTAATTCTAGCTGATACTACAAAGGGATGGCCACTGGATGCCAGCCAGTGATGCAATACATTCAATCTTTAAGACAATAATGACTAACAGTGGAACCGAGAACATTAGTATGAGGAAATTGTTGCCGAAATGTATTCTTATTAAATTTTGTATGATTAAAATGTTTGGAGACAAAAAGGTTCTTAAAACCAACTGACCCTGATAGAACACCAAACAGTAAAATTCAGACAGCTGCAATTGGTAATAAAATGCTAAGACCCAAAAGCTTTAGCAGAACCTGATTAAATGATAATCCTAGTATCTGACAGAAGGCAAAAGAGCTAGAATAACTGATAGGCTGGTTGCTATAGTAACCAAGATAAATCTGTATACAGACTGGGGAAAAACACTGGGGTTTGCCATCAGGTATGAGGCTCACATTTATGTTGTATGTGCTTTCCTCTCAATTTTGAATCACGAGACCACAGACTAACAAAAAGACTGCTCAGTTTGAAACAAGAGAATGGGTTCCATTCTGAAGAGTAAGGAAAGTGCCCAATTTAAGGTTTAACGGGTTAACAGAATAATAGCTGACAGAGAGGGCAACAGACCTTACAAAAACTTGTAGAAATTATCTTGGCTCTGGGTAGTAAACAGAAATTTACTTATCAATTCAAGTTAAATATCAGCAAGACATCAAAGTACCTACATTTTTTATTACTTTAAATTTTGAGATATTTCTCATAACTTAATCTCTTACAGAAAGGGTTATTTGATTACACCATGCAGATGTGTATTTAAAATAATACTGGGCATACCCTAGTGGCTTAACGGTTAAGTCCACTGTCTTTGGTTGGTCAGGGAAGGCCACATACAGTTATGTTCCAGGGACGCTCCAGGGATGAGGGTTAGCACCTGGGCAAGAACAATAAACAAGATATGCAACTGTATAAAATGTTTCTTTGTCCTTTCTCTCTTAAAAAAACAAAAGCCCTCTAAATGGTGTGATTTGTCTTATCTCAGTTATTCATGCCCAGGGAAGCAGTCTTATAACCTGGTCTCTCTTCAAAGGACTTGCTGGGCAAATTCACCTGGCTTTGTCAAAGTCAAAACAATGAACTGTAAAGAACACACGGATGTTGTATGATGTAAAGGTTATACAGTATGTCTCAAATACGAATAATTAGAAATTGTTTTCTGTTCTATAAGACCACCACTGAACTGTCAACAGTCAAAAACTTGCTAGATTTTTAATATTTTTAAAGTCAAGGTTTATCTACTCTATTTTATGCAGTACATGATCACAGAAACAAAGGTTTCAGTTTATAAGAGTTTGTACAAATTCAAATTGAGCCCTGCAGCTGCCATACTGCTATAGACTCTTGTACCTTCAAGAATCACTAATTGATAGTTGGAGGTCACTAAATTGAGAGCCTGGATTTACTAATAAATATGTAGAAGGCCTTTCCCCAGTTCAATGTGATGTTAAATGAGTGTAATAAAACAGAATTTATAAACATATTCTATCAATCCACAAAGTCAACAGCAATCAAATATAATCTATGATTAAAGGCCAATTCACTGACATGTATTTTTAAGGAGTCTTCCTTAAAATAACTCATATCGCACATTTTTTTACAAAAATGGAAATGTATCAATATTAAATTCAGAGATAAATGTTCCTGATGCCTAAACAAAGCAAGAAGCTGATTACAACAGTGGCAGCTATGAAACTTTCTTTTATTTTTTAAAGGAAAGGTTCAGGCAGGAATGAAGGCAGGCAGGCAGGCAGGCAGGAAGAGAGAGGAAGAAGGAGCATCTCATTTTATTTTTGTTTTAGTTGTTCACACTGGTTGTTTCCTCTCAGAACCAGGACTCTAACTCAGTGGTGTGTGGTCTTGAATTCCTTTGGAGGCAATTGAACCAACCACTACCAAAACCAGGGCAAGCCTGAAACTTTCTGTTTTAGATCAAACAATTCTTCCTGTTTGATCTCAGTTCTCATGACTTAAAATATCAAGATTTCACTATTACTCCAACATGGTTAACACTAACTATATTCCTAAAACTAAAATAAAGCAAATAGTCACTGCTCTTGGATCAGGTATTCTGAGACACTGTGTTTTCATCCTGACTTGGAGAAAATTAGTGGAATAAAGTTCGAACACTGAAACAATCACTGCCTTCTGAGAGCAAGGCTTGAAGAAACAATCACAGTAGACCACGTTAGGAGCACAGCTAATAGGGTAAGTGCCAGAAGCCTAGAGCAGGGATACCCACAAATATGTTCATTCCTTCTACAGACAAGACAGAATGGTATAAATGAGGAATTAGAAGACGGGTTCTAGTTCCAAATCTGCCACTAATTAGCAATGTGTCAATTCCCTTCTATGAGGCTAGGCTTCTCTTTCAGTTAAATGAGAGGGCTGAATGAAATGATCTCCAGTTCCTTCCTACTCTAAAAGGGCTATATCATTGCTTGATTCCTGAAAAAATTGAAAATTGAAATTCCATGTGATCCCACTATCCTACTTATGGGTATTGATTCAAAAAAAAAAACCCCACAAAAACATTAATGTACAGAGATATCTGCATCCCTTGTTTATTGCAGCATTATTTACAACAGTCAAGAGCTGGAAACAACTTAAATGCCCATCAGCAGATAAGTGAATAAAGATGTGGTCTATATACACTATGAAAGACTAATTAAGCTATTAAAAAAAGATGAAATCCTGCCATCGCAACAACCTGGAGAGATCTAGAACGAATTTTGCCTAGTGAGATAATTCTGAAAGAGAAAGACAAATCACATGATTTCCTCCTGTACTATATAGAGAAACCAAACAAACAAATGAACCAAATGAAACTATGACTTTTAGTCCGGAGAATCAAATTACTAGTTAGTTACCAGGTTAGGAGGGAGGCTGAGGTTGGGCCAATTGAGTAAAAGGGGTCAATTGCATGGTGAAGAACTGAACTGACCTGTTGGTGGTAAACTTAATGTATACGGATATTGATTTATAATGATGCATACCTTAAACATATACACTGTTATGATTCAATGTTCCTTCAATAAAGTAAAAATTTTAAAGTTACCATTCTATCCTTCCTTCCAAAGCCTCAAAAATTATTTTGCTTGCCACTAAAATTTAAAATAAAAAATGCTCAAAATTTCACATTTCTTTATTTATATATATATGTTTAGTGTCAGCCTTTAATGCATTTATGTATAAATCTACACAAATTACACAAATCAACTCATATATAATTTACCCTGAAAATACTTAATTTCAAACCTAAAGTTTTTGAATATGTCACAACATATATATTAAACTAAGTTAAAGGAAAAAAATCATTGCAAAGATTTCCCAAGAACAAAAACTTATCAACACAAGCACACTATTAAAGCTCAATACAATGGCAGACTTTTAGAGTTGAAAAGATTCTTTTAATACAGTATCCTTAATTTAACGATGTGAAATGAAATGCCTCATAGTCTAGGGTTTTTTCTATTCTACCACACTTGCTTCTCCCTTTCTTGCTTTATCAAAAGACAACACAGCGGCAGAAAGAACACTAGAAACTGATCTGGATTCTAGTCTCAACTATGCCATTAATTTGCTAGGGCACCTTGGACAAGTCACTTTCCCTCTTCCAGACTTTGGTTTTCACATTTTATGAAGACCTTTAACTAGATGTCCCTTCTAGCTGTAACATGCAATGACCTTATAAAATTCCTGTGTGATGAAACAAATACACATTCCTAAAACGGAAATCAATAATTTCTAGCCGAGAGAATGGAAACATTTGGGCTGCTGGTTTTAAATAAATGGCATTAATTCAATTCAGCAAGTTGGCCTTAAAGCATTTTATTCCAAATTCTCTCTAGAATACCCTGTATACGCACACAGAAATACTGGACTAGGAGTTTGAAGAATTGGTTTCCAACCCCAGCTCTGTCACTAAGTTGTGTTTCTTAAGGAAATTCATTTACCTCTCTGAGTCTAAGGTTCCTCATATATAAAAATGGAGAAAAGAATAAGGAAACCTGACCTAAAATATCAACAAAAATAAAGCATTACAAACGTGAGATGTATTGCAAAGCTAGGCAAGTGAAGATGACATGTCACTGTGGAAAGGTTGGCTACACTAGAATCAAAAGTCTTTCAAATAAAAAACTGGACCGATCCTTAACACATTCATTTTGTTTTCAAAGAGTAGAATAACAAAGCTGAATACACCACTGAAGGGGAAATAGAAGAAATAAATCAATTTTAGGAAATGAACTGTATTTGCATTCTGCTGATTAACAAAACATGCAAGGTAACTCAACTGCCTACTGAGTTTACTACCATTTGGTTAATGGTTAGTGTACTTTAGAACTTGCAATAGCAAGGAACACTTCTTAAAGTGCCCAAACTTAGTCTGTTAACCTCTTAAGAATTTGTATGGTGTGCCACTCTAGTTCATATAAAGGGACAGAAGATATTCCTGATGACCAGTTATCTAGTGACACCATCTGTTTCCACAAATCAAGATTTCTCACTGTATTTCTAGGTTGTTAGTTACCCAGCAAAGTCTCCTCACAGTACTTTATGCAAATGACAAAACCTGTCACTAGGGAGAGGAAATGTTAATGACACCGACCTTTTTTGGTCTCCCAGTACTAATAGTTCTTTTCAGATGCAGTTTTTAGGTGAATCTAATTCTCTCCCAAATCCCCTCACAAGTACCGGATGGAGCCCTGAAATTCACATTGACACTGTAGTTTTATTCACAGAACTCAACACAATATGTGGACAAGTTAGAGTTAAAAATTAAACGCTGAGTTCCAAGAGACTTTTTACTTTTACCCTGTATCAAAGGATCAAAGGGCTTGAGATATTATCCCATGAGGGAAGAAGTGACTATCAATTCTATCAAAATGACTCATTCGTTTAGATAAGTTCTGCATACTTCCTCCCAAAAGTACTGTATAACGTTAACTTTGCTAGTTTTGAGAAAGGAAAAATAGAATGAATATTTGAGTTATTTCGTTATGCCAGGTACCAGAGCAGGCAGTTTGCACAGGTCCTGATATAATTGCTTTCAAATTTAAAATATTTTATTTAGTCTTCAAAAAGCAACAAGATTCATATAGTTATTGAACTGATTACAATCATATACATTGGTTATTTCCCTCCCTCTTCCTCATATGCAAATAACAGTACTAAAGGATTAGGTCTCTCATTTGATCTTGACTGACAGTTTGTTATTTTGAGAGGAAAACCACTAAAAATAAGAACTTCAAGGGAATCAAATGTATTTGTTAACCCAAATGCATTTTCTCTCCTTTACCATCTAGCTGAGAACTTGTTTCAGATCTTTAACTTGAGAAACATTCAGTGGCCACCTCATGATTAGCCATTGTCATTCCCAAATGAGAGAGAGAGAGAGAGAGAGAGAGAGAGAGAGAGAGAGAGAGAGAGAGAGGAGAGAGAGAGAGAAGAATTACTTTATTTTATTCAGTTGTTCACATAGGTTGTTTCCACGGCCCGGGGGCCTGAACTGGGGACCCTGAGATGTATGTGGACTGTGCTTGGTTTAAACCGCTAGGCCAGCAAGGCGTGCCCCAAATCTCTTAATAGTGATATGAAGTTACTGAAAACACACATTATCTTTGATCTTCCAAGGTGCATTTCTTTTTTGTTGCTATTACTTTTTTGTTATATCTATAATATATATATATACAAACATAAGTATACACACGTATTTATATTATGTATATATATATTTATTGATGTATATAATAAGTTTTGGAACAACTTCTAGAGTGTACAAATAACTTTATTTGCACCAAACATGGTATTTCTTCCACGGAGTAAGATTGAGAAATGAAAGCTGTTGAACTCCTGACAAATACTAATGACTTACAGACAAATGTTACCAATTCTCAAGTTCTAAGAGCAAGAAAATATATTTCGCTGACTCGAGTTCCACACAAGTCCGTAGAAGAGTTTGGCGAAATCGCTTTAAAGCATTATTCCAACTTTGAAAAGTGGAGACGTGCGTAAGTAGAAGTCCCTGCCAAGAGAAGCACTCCAACTACTGTACTTCCTAAGGATCTCCCACATTAATCAGCACTAAAACATCTTGCAGAATTAGATAAAGAGCACAAAGCTGTGGCTCTCCTTCCAATCACCAGATTACTCAGCACTTGCTTATAGCTCGGTCGCGTATACTGCTGTCCCGCTACCCTTTTTAAACTGCAATGCTCCCGAAGAGTTAAGGACCCGGTCTTCAATTTCCTTTGCCTCACCGTAAGGTGCTATTTTAATAAGACACTGTCGATCTACACTGCATCAGCTAGAGGACTTTCCCAAGTAAATACCCAGACTTCCCCCCGTTCCCTTTCTTCCTGTCCAACGAAGTGATGGCAAAAAAAGGAGAGTTACTGCTACCTCCGAAACGAATAGGCTAGCGGCAAAAGCCGGAAAATGACAAATGCAGTATCTCTTACTGCTCCAGTAATCTGTGGTCCCCAAGGCCAAAACGGATGCTTCAAAGGTAAGCTCTGAACCCCACAAACACAAATCGCCGGCTCTCAGGCATGCAAACTGTCCCAACTCGCAGAAACCCGCGCAAGACGAGAAAGCGGCTCGGCGAGAGCCTCCCGGGCAGTTCACCCGGGAAAGGACGGGGTTTGCCGAAGGTTGGAGATCCCCCTCCCTCGGCTCACTCTCAAGTGCCAGAGTGAGACTGAGAAGAACAGCAGCAGCGGACACAGCGGGACCCGGGAGGGGTGTAGAGGGAAGGCACTGGGGAAGTCGGGGGGACTGGGACGCCAGGCTTCCGGGCCACAGTTCCAGTTACTTACCCTACAGGGTAGCCGCCCCCTAGGTGCACATCTTCGGGGGCATCAAAGAATTCTTCGGTGTCGCTTTCCGACGCCATTTATAGGACACACCCGCGGGTGAGGGGGCCGGCGCCGCCTGGAGGGAGGGTGACTCTTCGTCTCCTGGTCCTCCTCCACCCCGGCGAGACCGTGGGGAGGAGGGTCCCGAGCGAGGATGAGGAGGGAGCAGATGATCTGGAGTGAAAAGCCGGCGAGGGGCAGGGAGCCGCCCTCAGCTGCCGGGCTGTGGGAATGGCTAGCAGCGCGGCCGCCGGACGAGGCGGCTGTGGGTCCAGCGACAGTTGCTGCCGTCGCTCCCGGCAATAGGTGTATAAGGAGAGCTAGAGAAGAGGCGGTGGTTCTTCTCAGTGGGGGAGGGCGGGAGCGCCGACGACAGCAGCTCCAATTTCTCCCGCAGCAGCAATTACAGCAGTTGGGCGAGCTAATTGCCCGCAAAATACGGACGCTCACCTACCCTCGCGAGATTTCGGGAGGAGACGGCAGAGTGTGGGCGGGGCATGAGGAGATGTAGGCGGTTCCAGAGAGGCAGCGCTCCGATTTCTTCTGCTCGAGAAGCCAATCAAAATAGCGCAAGCGCGTTGAGAGGCGTTCAGTAAGAGCCGGAAGTAGCAGAGAAGGGTAGGGATGAGCCTACTGAAGGGGGGGATCTAGAACCAGCGCCAGAACGGCATGGTGCCCGGGCTCTGGCTGGTGTGCCAAAGCGTCTTCCCCACTAACCATGCCTTTCCAGAAGGGTGATTTTGAATCAGCTTTTTTTTTTCTCTTGTGAGGCAGTGCGTTCGGAAAACATTGATATTGAGATTTGCATTTACTTTACGTTGCCTTAATTTCTCTAAACTTGAAATATCCGGGAATATCCCACCCAAGGGCATAGGCGGGTCCACTACCTCTAGCGTTACAGGAATAACCCTCCTTATTTACTACTGGATGTTTAGTTGAGATCCTTGGATGGAGCCTGGCAGTCTGAGGGTGGGCGCCGTGAGAGAGATGTAGAAAGTGTGCCAGTTCCACGGAGTAATGATGGATTTATTACTGGAGTTGAGCCAGTATAAGGCCTCCGGTTACTTTTTCTCCACGAATATGTATTACTGCCCACGCTTAATGTGAGAGAAAGTCTAACAGACTGGCCAAAATGTGCGTCCGTCAAATGGTAGATAGTATATATTGAGCAGATAGCATTGTCAGGCTAAGAGCTAGTAACTTGATTCTAATCCAGGATTGCCCAGTGTCCCAGGGATGAACATAAGAAGGTGCTTTCAAAACAAAACAAAACAAAGCAATTGTTAAACTATGCATCATTGAACATCAAGATGATAACATTGACTTCCCATATGATCACGAAGCACCTTTTTTCCACTGACCAGAAGGGCTGCTCCTTAAGCCGTTTGTGCAGCAACTATTGCTCAAGATGGCGACAAAAACTGGATCGGGGCCAGGGAAAAAACCTCAGAGAGGCCGGAATTGGCCTGGAAAACAACCTGGAAAAGATCTAGCTTGGTCTTGTGAGCTAGTGTAAAACCAGATGCCATATATTGTATGTTCTGTAACACCTCGAGGAGTTCAGAGAAAATGGTGTATAATCAAATATGTTAGTATTTTTGCCGCAAACTATAAAGACTCATACAGAGTAAATACCTAGTAAATAGCTTCATTCAGTGCAGGTCAGATACTACTGCCAAGTAAGTTTAAGTTAGATTCATTTGACTGTCAAGTTACTTAAAAGCAGCAAATCAGAAATTTTTGGTTTCTAGAACTTTTTTGGATTTCAGATTTACAGACAAGATTGGGTATGACTTTTGTCACAATCTAGTAATTATTAACTTGTATGCATTTTAAACATGTTAATTTCCTCAGTATAAAAATGTATCTCAAAGTACTTTTTTTATATTTGTTGCTCACTAGGAAAGATACACTTTTAAACTTAAGGATTATAGAAAGATTTAAGTAAATTACCAAAATTTATTCTCTTCCTAGTTATCTAATATCATTTTATGTTTGCCTTAAAAATTAAAGTTTGGTTTCATGCACTGTTCCTAGGTGCTGAAGACAATTCAAAGATGAAAACTTACCTCCTGTCTTCCAGAACTTCACAATATGCCAAGGGAGACAAATATGGAGTTCTCATTTGGTGCCTTTTTTTTCACTAGAGGATACCATCATTCATGGACCATTTAGGTACCTTAAACATTATACTTAGAAAAAAATCAAAATGAAATAGGAATGATAAACAGATACCATTTTTAGAACTATTAAGGTTGCCTATTTTAAATGCTTTTATCTATCGTATGAGTAAATGAATTTCTGGAAACATCAAAACACATGTGCACTGCCTGTCATTTTTACAGATGACAAAATATGTTTTTGTTTTGTCTGAAACATCTTTTCTTGAGTTTTAAAGCTGCAGGTTTTAGCTTTAATCCAAGGTAGTGGTTTTGAAGCATTTCTCTTTATTAGAAATGGAACCCTTAAATCAAACCTAATTTGATGTAAGCATCCACATATCATAAAAATAACTGTTCCTGTGTGGCCTTTCCTGCATTTACAGAGACTGCGTCAAGGCAACCACTTTAAAAAAGAGAAAGAAAACTATTCATAGCAAGAGTTGTCAAAGTATGGTATACAGGATAAATCGGTCCCACTGTTTTGTTTTTTGTAAATAAAGTTTTATTGGAACATAGCCAGGCCTATTTGTTTATGTATTATGCTTTCAGGGCAGAGTTAAGTAGCTGGGACAGAGACTGAGTGACCAGCAAAATCTAAAATATTCATTACCAGGCTCTTTACAGAAAAATTTTGCTCATGGTTGATCCATAGGATATTATATTCTAGGCTACCCCAGAAATGAAAATATGCTAAAATTAAATGCTTATTTGGATTAGTTTTACAGCAGAATTAAATAATACAGCTGCAAAATCATATGTATAGATTAAAATGAGGATAATCTCACCTGGCTGATTCCCAGTGATTATAAAAACTGCACAGGTGTAAGGCTAAGGTGAGTTTAAGAAAATTTTTTATGCCTCCTTATCTGCATAGCATAAACTTAGGAGTTTCAAAGACTAGAGGTCATAGCTAGTGTAAGGATCAATTTTTCTGTGGGGTATTTCAGCTTGCCTCTTAGCAAGAATGATACAAACTGGAAGTATTGCAGCCAACTCGTCAGTGATATCACTGTAGTGCATGTAGGCTTTTGTTACAAACAAGAGATAAGGTGAGCTCAGGGAAAACTTTTTATATGTAGGGATAGGATATTTGAGATACAATATTGACATAAGAAGATTTAATATCGCAAACTCTGTGAGAGTGCTTATGAATTTTGAAGTGTCAGAATTCATGAAAAGAATCTTTCTGAAACTGGCCAAAATTTGTCACGTCCAAGATAAAATTCTATAATCATCAACCTTCAATTTCAACTGTGTTTGAAAGGTAGGTTGTGTGACAGATTATAATAGGAAATATTCAAAAAACCATTTCTACTTCACTTTGGAACCATTACATGTTTTTCAAATATACTGCTGTTTAAAAATATATTTTATTATTAATTTTTTACATTGCTGTGTGTGTGATTTTTCAGAATATTGAATTAGTACCTCAACCTGTGTGCACGTCAAACCACACCCACCACCTGAGTCCTAGTGTCCATCACCAGCCACTATATTAACTCCTTCATTCCCCACTCCCACCCTTCTGATAACTACAGTCTTTCATCCTGTGAATTTTGTATGTTTTGTCATTTTGTTTGCTTTGTTTCTTTATATTCCACATATGAGTGAAACCATCCTGTCCTTCTCTTTTTCTTTCTGACTTAATTCACTTAGCCTCCAGTTCCATCCAGGTTTTTGCTTTGGAAAACTGTATGGACAATCCTCAAAAATATAAAAATAGAATTCTTATTCAATCCAGCAATCCCTCTTTTAGTAATACACTCAAAAAATACAAAAACACTAATCAGAAAAATCTGTGCACCCCTATGTTCACAGAAGCATAATTCACAACAGCCACCCCACCTTCTTAACGATGGTTTGTTTCTATTGATACTGAAATGAATTTTCAATCTCTGAGCAAATAAGAACTGAAAGTAGAGAAAGATAGTCTACAATTATGTTAAGAGACACAGAAAATCCAGGTGGTGATTTAATGTTCCTTACTATTGAATAATGGAATATTATGTAGCCTACTTCGCCAGGGCATGCAAACTGAAATCTTAAAGAAAGGGAATTTATTCTGATGCATAATCAGTCTCTTGCATAACCAAGCATAATCAAACAGTATATAGGCTGTTATGGCACTTTTCTGTTCCTTATGATTAATATATTAAAAAACAATTTGAGCATAAGCTGAATTTTGTATTTGCTTATGTGTAATGTTGTCAGCCATAAAGGTTAGGTGAAAGCAGAAAACTGCACCCATCTGAATCAAGTTGCATTGGAGTACCCAAAACACATATATATACCTCAAACATTTACCACCTACCTCAGTTCATTACATGTGTTTGAATTACATCCATTCACATCTAGTATCACAACTTTCCATCTGATTGCAGTTAACCTTCCTCTCAACAACTTCACAATAACTCAAGCTGTATTCGCTGATACCCATAAGCATTTTTTTTGTCTTTTTCAAAATAAAGCCCCATATTTATTGTAGTATTTATGTATTTCTTAACCATTTAACGTATGCTAACACTTTTATTAGATTCATGTCTTTTTGTGTTTGTGTCACTGACAAAGTTTTTGAATATCGTGTTCCTAGCCTAGGCTGACCATATTTACCATTTTAAACAGGACAGTACTGTTTGTTTTCATATTTCCCATTTTTAATAAACCAGGGCCATCTGTAACGCTGGGTAAAAGGGGCAGTTGAATTTTCCTGGTCTATTGAGGGGCCCAAAAGCCCCATCCCGTTTTTGTCTCAAGGAAGTATGGTCAGCCTATCCTAGCCCCATTTTCCCCATAAGCCTTATGGTTATTATTGAACAACTTTGCACAGTGCAGTGGTTTTTGTGAAAGTATATATTGCTTTACAGTAGCACTGACTAGTTTAGATGAAGTAGCTTCAGGCGAGGTTGAATCTAAGATCCAAGATGTATCAATTTGCTCTCTTTCTTTCCATCTCTCATCTTCACTTATCTGTGCTTTGTGTGCTCTGACTATAATTTTCCTATCTGAGACAGCTTCCTTCTTGTAGCCAGGGAAGATGGTTGCAAACAATTTCAGTTTATAATGTCTTAATTCTCAATCCTAAGGGAAGTGAGATTTTCTCTCCCACAGTGGACATATATTAAATCTAAGGGATGATGTTGATTTGTCTTAGGAAATCCCTCTAGCAAAGGACATAGACAACTTTCATTTGTCACACCTGGGTCAGCTGATTTCCTGCCACACACTATGTGATTATTCTTTTCTAAAAGATATGGAATGTGGACTGAGTGATTTTTCCAAGAAAGGGTTAGGAAAAGAAAGGAACAACAGGTAACCGCAAGTTATTAAGGTATAAGTCTTTATATTCATTCACATGACAAGAGTTCACGATGTGTTAAATGGAAACAGCTGGTAGATGTTTGAGGTATATGATGAAATATTTAATGTGGAATAATTCCATTTATGTAAAATCATTTATCAATGTATCCATATGTATATAAGCCTAGAGAATTCGGAAGAATATTCTCAAATGATTGTCTTTGGTTGCTGATTAAAATAATAAGGAATTTGTGCCTTGCTTGTACTTTGTATGATTTCATATTCTTTAGTGAGTATGTATTGCTTTGTAAAGAAGTGGGGAAATAGTAAAAGAAAATATGTAAACAACCCTAAATGGACAAGGTAGACTTACATATAAATAGAAGACCTGAGATTCATTCCCAGTATAGTACATGACTATGAGTCCTGGGCCTATGGCAGGTATCATACTTACCTTCTATAACAGTGTAACGAGTACCAGCAAAAAGCGGAACTTGGAAAAATACCCATAATGCAAATCTTGGAATGTTATTCATCTGCTGGTAAAAAGTCATTTTTTCTGTACTGTAGGCTCAATACACAGAGAATGGTAGTGGCTATTTCTAAAGCAACCCTGAAATAGTAGACTGATGTGGGGCTTTTAGGAGCAAAGTATAGTATTAGAAGTTTACTACTGATAATATGGACTAATTATAATTTTGTTTTCTAAAACAATAAGCAGCATGTATGGCTTGATCTAAAGAGAGAGAAACTAAGATATATGAATGTTATGCTTCAAAACATCACTGCAGGTCAAAAACTAGAGAAGAGCGCTTTTGTTTTTCTACCATGATACATATATGTGTGTATATAAACACACATATATACACATATGCACATATATATTTAAATTGCTAAAAAATCTATTGGTAACCATTTATATAGAAATATTAGTTATCAGGCTAATACACATGTACATGCATACACACTCCTCCGCAGCAACAATTAGAACTTTAATGGTCACTAATTTGCTCCCTGGTGGAGTAGCAATTAGGTCTGCCACCTCTGGCTGAGCACAATCCACATAGGTCCTAAGGACCTGGGCTCATGTCCCAGGGCCAGTGGGAACAACCAAGATGAACAACTAAATAAAAATAATAAAAACACTTCTTCCTCCTCTCTCTTCCTGCCTGCCTACTCACCTTTAACTCCTGCATCTTTCCTTGAAAAAAAAAAAAGGAAACAATAAAGGTTACTATTCTAAGCCTCATATCTGGTGCATGAATTCCTTTTACAAACTTCCCTGATAAATGGTCACTTAAGGGTGTGAAGCTTACTGTGTATGGAATCCATTTATTGATAAATGTTAGCAAACTTCTTCATTTGGTTTAGCTCAAATCTGCATTTCCATAATTTCTATCTATCTGGCTACTAAATCCATATAAAACCTTGAATGTATTTGAAGATGCTTGTCAGTCCTCTTCATGTTTTTTTTTTTTTTTAAGGGAAAGGTGCAGGCAGGAATGGAGGTGACCAGAGGCAGGAAGAGAGAGGAGGAAGAAGCATTTTATGTATTTTATTTAGTTGTTCCACTTGGTTGTTTCCTCCAGCCCTGAGACCCAAAGTGGGAGCCTTGGCATGTATGTAGACTGTGCTGCCCAAAGGCAGCTGACCAAACCGCTGCTACACTGGGGCAGACCACTCTTTATGTTTGTTATTTATTGTTGGCACTGAAAGTGTTAAAAGACGAAAATAAATTGGAATGTCAACTGCACAATTAAGGTGATATGTTAAACATTAAATGTCATAATTGTAAGGTTTTTCTGGGCTCCGCGAGGAGAAAAAGTCAATTAGACAAAAAATGTCGAATAGTCAGGGCTTTATTGGGGTTTGCACACCAGGGCGAAATTCCCAAGTCCGCAAAATGGGCCTGGGGAAGTCGCAGGCTGGGAACTCACGCGCCAGAACAAAGGGGGACCGGCTCTTTAAGCAGAGGAATTTCGCGGGCTTCCCATGTTGCGACTGGGGATTGGCCATGTGAATCCAGGTGTGGGGGTCGCATCCCTTATTCTGATGTCATCCACCTTTTTCCCGGGCTTGGCTGCCGTTTTCCCGGGCTTGGCCTCTGCTGCTTTTGTCCCTGGGCCAGCCTAACAATAATATGTGTATATACTAAACATGTCCATTTTATGTACTGGGTATCTGTCTAATGCTGTGTATGCTTTCTATGTGTACCTAGCAATAATGTTACATTAACACAGCTATACTTTCTGAGATTGTTTCCCATCTCTTTCTCTCTTTTTTTTAAAAGGGAAGATGCAGGCAGGAATTAAAAGGGAAGATGCAGGCAGGAATGAAGGAGAGCAAACAGGCAGGCAGAAAGAGAGAGGAGGAAGAAACTCTTTATTTTATTTTTACTTAGTTGTTCACACTGATGGTTTACCCGCAGACCTGGAACTTGAACCCAGGAGTACGTGGCCTGTGCTCCTTTGGAGGCGATTAATCTAACCGCTACCCCACCAGGACATGCCAGTTTCACATCTCTTAAGTCACTTAATGATCATCTAAGAATAATAATTGCTGTCATTAAACTAGTAGTAGGCAATGTATTAAGTTATTTGCATATGTTATTTCACTTAATCCATATACTATTTAAGGAATATATTATTATACCTGCTTTATAGGGAGGGAAACTAAGATTTAGAAGACAAGTAATTTGCCTAAAGTTTCAGAGCTAACATTTAGTGATCAGGATTTGAATCCAGAGTCTGAACTCTTAAGTGCTTTAGAGTATGAAAGATCATATTCTCACTTATACTTGATTTTTTTAAGAAAAGGAATGGTAGGAATGAAGGCGAGTAGACAAGCAGGCAGCAGGCAGGGAGAGAGAGGAGGAAGAAGCATTTATTTATTTATTTTAGTTGCCCCCTCACCCCCATCCTTGGACTCTGTGTAGTTTAGTCTCTGAATCTATGGACTTCAGCGCCTGAGCCACAGGGTATGCCCACCTTTACTTTATAGGTGAGTAAGAATGAAAACTGAGACTTTGTGAGGTTAAAAGACATGCCTAAGGGCACAGTTTTATTGTATTTCTTTCATGATCTCCCCAGAGCTTGTTCAACTTTTACTAGCTTGCAGCAAATGAGCCATGATAATGAGTGAAGTTTCTGAAATAGTACAACTAAAGAATTAATTGGTAGATTTTTTTCATTGTTATGTTTTGTTTTGTTTTGTTTTTTTCCATCCAGATGGGTACATCTCAACATTGGGCACGGTGGCAAGCAGAATTTTTAGACCCCATGATTTCCTAATTTCTGGTATATGCACACCTCCTCACAGTTACTCAATTGGATCCTAATCTAAGACCTCCTGTGAAGGGATTTTGCAGATGCAATTAAAGTCCTAAATCAGTTGACTTTAAGATAAAGCGATTATATGGGTGGATCTGACCTAATCACATGAGCTCTTTAGAAGCAGTTTTCTCTGGCTGGTGAGGAAGAGGAAGTAAGAGAAATGCATGCTGGCTGGCTAGAAAAAAACAAAAAAAAACAACAAAAAGCAATTCAAAGCTGTGAACTGCCCCTGGGGGCCAAGAGCTGTGGAATGTCACCTTTAGGAGCCCAGCTTAGAGAAGCCTCCTGCTGATAGTCATAAGGAGTTGGGGACCTCAGTCCTATGACTGCAGGGAACTGAATCCTGCCAACAACTTGAGTGACCTGGGAAAAGGAACCCAAGCTCCACACAAAAAGGCCATATGGCAGCCTTGTGTCTAAGAGAACCCAGCTCTGATCAGAGAGCCTAGACACACTGTACCAAGACTTCTGACTTAGAGAATTGTGAGTGAACACGTTGGCTTTTTAAACCACTAACTTTGTGGCAGTTTGTTATGATGCAAAAAAAGCTATTACAGGGTAAAAAGCATTACCCTCCCCTCTGCCAGTTAAAAACCACGGATATAGGTTAAGTCATGGTGAAACAAGTGTAAAACATCGACAGGTGCTATTTGCTTTTTGAAATCTGTGAATACACTCAGGAATAAATGTAACTGTAATGAATATTAAGGTGTAATGTAACAGAAGAGAAAAACAGTGAATTCAGAAAAAAATAAATCTCACATGCATTTCAAATATGAAAGAAGTATCTTGCTTCAGAAAAAAAATAACCTCACATACATTTAAAATATGGAAGAAGTGTCTTGCTTCACATACATTCATACACACATATAAATATAGGTATACACACACATGTATGTGAAATTCAACTCTGCTTGCAAAATGTTTTCCAGAGCCTTAGCAATCCTGCAACCCTTGCAATGGCAGGGACTGTTTGATCCTGTTTCTGTGGTCTTTTACATTTGGGTGAACCTGTTTACCTTTAGAACTTGGCTTTGGTTTCCATGTTAATCTTACTGCTAACCTTCCAGTATTGTTATCTGGCTTCATTGTGGCTGCTTGATCATTCATTCATTCAGCAGACATTTATTGAGGCCTATTATTTAGCGGCATTGTGCTATGTATTAGCAGTAGTATGGCCTAGTACTTAATTCTGGGTTGGGCTTTTCATCCCTGTCATTTAAGTTTTTTATCTGAACTCTGACTTGTAGCTCCAGTGCCCCTCACCTGAAATCTGACACATGTGGTGCAGATGATCTGGAATAAGGCTTCCAGTATTCATTATCCAGTCTCTGAATAACTAAATCCCTGGCTTTTCACTGATGACTTTTTTCGATTCATTTTTTTAAAGGAAAGGTGCAGGCAGGAATGAAGATGAGCAGGCAGGCAGGAAGAGAGAGCAGGAAGAAATGCTTTATTTATTTTATTCAGTTGTTCATCATTGGTTGTTTCCCTGGCCCCAAGTCTTGAGCTGGGGTCCTTGGGATACATACTGACTGTGCCTGGTTTAACCTGCTAGGCCACCAGGGTGTACCTTTCTTCATTTATTTTTTTTAAAGAGGAAGGAAGAAAAGGCATAAGGGAGAGGAGGAAGAAGTATTTTTATTTATTTTATTTGTTTTTTTTTTCCCTTTCCCCAGCCCTGGATCTCTAACACCTGGTCCCTGGGCTTTATATTGTCCACGCTCCAGCTGCCGTCTCAGCCACCTGAGTCACCTGGGTGGACCCTGATGTTAGTCATCTTTGAAACTTAAACTTCTGAACACCAGTTTTCTCCAACCTGCCTTGCCCACACTCTTCCTGTGTTCCTTGGCTAGTGCTAAATTATGAATTCCAACTCTAGCTTGCCATGCCAGATCTTTTTTACCTGTTTCATTTGTCCTTTCCACCTGAGTCACATTGGTTGACTGCTTTGTTTCATCGGTATCTATTCAATCCTTAGAGTCAACTTGCATATATCTTTAAGTTGAGAAATAGTAGTCATAATTTTAGCTTTTCAAATTTTTAACACGTCTATATCCAAAATGATCATTTTGTCAAGAATGGACAAAAGTGATCATGGATCTGGGTTGAGTCTGAAAGGCATGACTTAAAAAGAGGGGCATAAAAAAAGAAAGGTAGATACCAGATGATCTCACTTATAGGTGGAATGTGAATAGATAAGACAAAGGAGCAGATGAAACAAAACCAGCCCTTGGACACCTGCAGCAGAACTGAGGTCACCAGTAGGGAGTGGGACAGGGGTGGGGCAAGTGGTGGCAGAACCCACCGGACACTGGTGAAGAACACTTGGTGATGTGGTGGAGGGCAGGGTGTGCTGACATATGCCTTAGGAATAGAGAAACTGCACAGATGGGGAATCACACATATGAGCTTATTCTAATGTGTAAAATCAAAGTTACTGCAATAAAAAATCAAAAATAAAGAAGAAGGGCATAATCATTTCTTCTGTATCAATGATCTGCTTGGCATATTGCCTGATATTTCAGTCATTTAATTCTCAAACCTTCCCCCTCTGTATTTTTCTTTTCACTTTATAGGTAAGAAACTGAAGCACAGTGGCAAGGTCAGAATTTATACTTAGGTGAACCTGGCCTTTTAAATACATGCTTTTCCCAGTACACCACACCCAAATGCACACTTGCATCTGTTTTTCCTTTCGGATGTTGCAGAATGACTAAACCAGGAATTAGAATTAATAGTTTCCCTACAAGATGTCACTTCAAATTCTGAAGGAAAGGTCTGTGTTGACCATACATAATCTCAGTTCTCGTATTCCGAAAACAAAAACAAAAACAAAAGTATGAGGTTATTGAAGCTATTGCACTCATTGCCCTTCACTGCTTTTAAGGATATCATGCCTGAGTACCCTAATTGTGATTATGATCAATCCAGAATTCTCATGTAGACCAATGAAGCATTGACATTAGTCTAACCATTTTAATAGAGTGACGATACTAAGTAAATATGACCTAAATCTGAGGGTTTGTTCAGTAATTTTGAAAAATTCTCAGCCATTATCTAGCAGATATTGTTTCTTTCTTAATCTCTTTAATATTTTTTTCTGTAATTCCCATTTGTTGCATGTTGGTCCCTTTCATTATAGCCTCCATTTTTCTTAATCTGTCTTTCACATTTTCTCTTGTGTTTATTGTAATATGTATTTATCCATTGGAACTTTTTCTCTGGAGCTTTTTGAGACATGGATTAAAAGTGAATTCTTCCAGAGGAGAGTTGAACTAGTCCCTTGAGAATACTATCAATCCAGGTCTATATTTTTAACTTGTGCTTTTATTTTTTTATTTTTTAAAGGACAGTTGCAGGCAGAAATAAAGGTGAGCAGAGACAAGCAGGTAGCAAGAAAGAGGAGGAAGAATCGCTTTTAAAATCTCATTTAGTTTTCCACCCCCACGGGCCCCGGGATGTGAACCTGGGTCCTTAGGATATGTGTGGACTATGCCAGGCAAATTAGCTGACCAAACCACTGCTCCACCAGGATACACCTTATTTTTTTCTTAATCCTGGGCTGTTTTAAGCTAGATTTCTGATATGAGATGTTTTGACTATACAAGTAATGTGAATTCTGGACCTAGAACTGCCTGAATACAAGTTGGGGGTTATGATGGTTAAAAGGAATTTATTTTCTCCTATTGTACCCAGAATCAAAACCACGACAAACATATATCTCTACTGTCTGCCTTTAGT
>RJWH01008404.1:0-30769 GCA_004363575.1 Solenodon paradoxus
CCCCCCCCCCCCCCCCCCGCCCCGATTCCTGAGTCCTCCTCAGTTCACTCCCGTCGCCCTGGGTCAGTGGCTGGTGTCACTGGACCATCTCTCCTGAGCCAAACGGACCTAGCTGAGGTAGAGTGCCCAGAAACCAGGCTGAAGGCAGCGTGGGCGACCCTAACCCCAGAGAAAGGACTTGGAAAACTGGAAAAGGGAGGCAGTGTGCCAGGTGTTGCCACTGCCCAGAAACTAGGCCCCAGGCAAGACTCTAGAGTCACAGAGGCAAATCCATTCATCTCAAAGCATAGACAGGAGAGCTCATAAAAAAATATCCCAGGCAGGCACACCTGTGTGGCTCAGGCAGCTAAGGTGCGGGGCATGTAAAAACCCAAGGGGTGGGTGGGAGGGGGTGGTAATCTAGACATCTGCTAGGCTCCGTAAGATCTTTCCCACTTCTAATCAGGGCGACCACCCAACCCTGTTTGCTCAGCATGCTTATTACCAATATCTCCTTTCACTCTCAAAAGCATCCCTACTTATGACCTGCAGGTCCTTTTCTCAAAAGCAGGGCACCCCTGTGCTGGAGGCAGGGAAGCAACAATAAGGAGACACATCTATATTTCCTAGAAAAACCTAGGCCCAGCCATCCTTATCCCCAAAGGGCCGGGAGAGTGAAAAGATCACACAGCTGAGCAAGGGTCAAAGACCCTCAGGAGGCCCCAAGTTACCAGAAGAGTCAGGCCTGGGAATGGCTGGGGGCCAAGGCTGAGGTCACTTGGGTTTGTGACCTTTGAGGACACAAACACCAAATACAGAGCAAGGAAAGGGCAGATGCTGGAGAAAAAGAGCACACAGGGAGGCACTTTCAGGCCTGGTGAGCGTGAAAGAGCTTGGAGCTCCCAGCCTGAGGGGTGACTGGGCTGCCCGCCCCACCCCCAGCCCCACCCCCAGCCCCACCCCCAGTTTGTGAATCAGCTGCATTGGTAAGAAGGGTAAGTCTGTGTCTGTCCCAGGATTCTGGGAGACTTGCTCCTTCCTCAGTCTTTCCCTTTCAATATGTGAAAGGTTCCAAGTAGGGAGAGGTTGGGAGTGGAGCCTTTCACTTCCAGGAGCCCGTCCTTAGAACCTGGGAATTTGTTTCCCTTAGAGTATCTTCTCTTTCACCTCCCAGTCAGTCCTCCAGCTCCTCAGGACACCCACTGATGATCCCAGGAGGACACTAAATCACAGGGTGCGAGTCACATTTTCAAGTCAAGCCTAAGAGCTTCTTGCTTGCCCTTCCCTTGAATCTGCCTAATTCCTTCACCTGCTAAAAACACTCAAGGCCATCAAAAGCACATTGCAAAACAACTAGCTTTCACTTACTGTCCTGAGGAGAGGCTGGGGTTTCTATTGCCTGCCTGACTGCACCCCAATCTAAGGAAAGCAGTGAGTCACTTTAAGCTAGATTTTGAGAAGGTGGGCTGCAGCTTTTCCATGGGGTGCGGCTGTCTGGAGGGGGCTCCCAGCCTGTCAGGGTCTCTCTTCTGCAGGGGGATGAAGATCCCAAGCAGTAAGCTAGGTTTCCATTCCATCTGTCAATCCTCCCCACCCCACCTCACACACTGTTCCGTTCCTCCCACTTATATTTTAGCTTAACCTGGAACTTCTACCATTGCCAAAGCTGCCCAGGTTCTTTCAGCATTACCTGCTCCTCTCTGGAAGTCCTGACCTCCCAGGCACAGAGCCCAGGCCCCCATGAGAGAAGGTTCCTAGGAAGGACTCCCTAGGGTGTATTAACCACTGGTCTAGACAATGTCAAGCAAACTCTCACTGAAGAAAACCAGTTGGACTGTCCATGGCTCTAAACAGCAATTAGTCAGATGCCATGAAGGATAGCTGGGGGTCCTCCAAGCCAAAGACCCAGGGCACCACAGGTTGGATCCAAAAACCACAACTGCATAATAAGTTCTCACTGAATGTCACTGACAGGGTCTTGGAGACTGAGACTTTAAGCAAAACCAAGGATAATGAAAGCAAGTCCTGGAATAACATGGTTTCATTCAACATCGAACAGGCTTTTGTCCCCCTCATCATTAAAGCAAAATGATGCTGAACAAAACAACAGGACCTGCTGTGCTCTAGAGACTTAGAAGAGGCCATCTTCTGCTCCAGGCTCAACAAAATAGAGGGACTAGGCCCAACTTAAGTGTCAGAGTAAGGTCTGGGCCTCACTGCTGCCTGGAGCCTGCTGGCCAGACACTGGAGAAATCTCCGCAGAAGCAGAGAAAGGACCTGTCTTTTGTTTGAAACTGCAGCAGCACCAAGCACCGCCCCGCACCAGTGCAGGGGAGACAGAAGGTACAGCATCCATGGGAAGGGCTGAGGCCTTTAGGAACATGCACTGTGGACACTACTGAGGGGAAAATGTGTGTGAGGACTTGGGTAGGCAGGTCAAGCCCAGATGACTCCCACAGCAGAGAGGCTGCCCTGGGGCAGGAAGGAGTCCTCAAGCTTTGGCCATAAGCTCTCCCAAGACTTACCCAGCTCTAGGCTATACTCTTCAAACTCCCTTCTTAGGGATTCAGGACCCAGGGCTGTCCTACTGCCCTTCCTGAAACCTTTCTTACTGCACTTAAAATTTTGCTTTTCAGGTTTGTTGGTTGATTCTTCTTTTCTTTTTCTTTCTTTTTTATAAAGAAAAGGTGGAGGTAGGAATGAAGGTTGAGTAGGCAGGAAGAGAGAGGAGGAAGAAGCATTTTCTTTTTATTTAGCTGTTCACACTGGGTGTCTGCCCTCAGACCCAGGACTTGAACCCAGGGATATGTGACTTGGGCTCCTTCAGAGGCTATTGACCTAGCCACTACTCCACCCGGGCACACCTTGGTTTATTTGTAATAGGAGGGGAATTAAGGGGGATTTCTTAGGTAAGGGCAAACCAGGTGATCATTTGAATAAGGACCAGGAAGGGTCCCAATGCAAGCCACCTCCCTCTAATAACACCTAAAACACATAACTGGTACCCAGTTTAAGCACTGTACTTGTCAGCAATCTCTCTTGGAATAACCTCCCATTCCCCAAAGGAATAATATACTTTTTTATGAGTACTGAGTTTCTTGAACCTTCTATCAGAAAAGCAAAGCAGCAGGCTCCTATTCTTTGAAATGCAGTTGATGTTACTTTATAGAAAAAAAGAGAGGTAAAGCTGCTGAAATTCCTACGATAAAGCCAATAAAGACACAGTCTCCAAGAGCTGGCAAAGTGGAAAGAACCAAAGCTTTGAGTCAGGCAGACCTGGATTTAAACGCCAGCTTTCCCCCTCATAAACAGCTTACTTAACTTCTCTGAACGTCAGATTCTTCATCTAAAACAGATGCATTCGAACAAAACTTAAGAGCGGTGACACAAGTCACTGTGCAAGAGCCTCACAGAGCCAGAGCAAGTCAACATCCTTCCCTTTCCTTCCAGATTCACAGAGGAGGGCAGCCTCCCTCTGCGACTCCCCGTAGCAGAAGCCAAGAGCAGCTGGAAAGCCCAGCCAGCTTCTGCTGGGAGGAATCTGAAAACCCTGCCTGCACCTGAACTCTCTGCTTCTAAGTCCACTGAGAACACCCACGTGTAAACCCCAGGGAAAAATGGCAATGCTGCTCCCTTCCCACACAGAACCCAGTGTGGGGTGAACTGTGGGGGTTCAGTTTACAATGCTGAGAGCGCACATGGGCAGAAACAGTATCTTACACAGCTTCCCGGTGAAAGGTGAGATCCTCAGAGGCTAAAAACCCAGGGGATGGGGTCAGAGGGCATGTGTTCAGCCTGTTCCCGCCATTTGACTGCTGCTTCAGTGCTGGGACCCACGGAGAGCAGAAGTCTCGGTTCAGGCAAAAGGGAGCTTAAGCCCTGGAGAGCTGCCCTGGTAGAGAGCAGTGACCTCATGGATCAGCGTCACTGGGGGTTGGGGGTTGGGGCGGTGGGGGTACGGGCCTCAATTTACTCCACAGTGAGGCTGGGATCCCACAAACACCTGGGCAGGAAGAACGGCACCCATCCATAGGGACTGGCTTGACCCATCTGGACACAGCTTGTTTTTACAGACTGCCCTCAGGTCTGGTGGCCATCTGAGGAGCTGGGCACTCCTGGGAGCCACCAAACCTATCAATGGCCTGTCAGACCTCCTGCTCCTCACATTTCACACTGGGCGATACCAGGAGCCCAGAGAGGTAGAAGCAACCTTACGGGAAAGGTTCATACCCACTCCACAGGGGGCCACTGTGTCAGCCAGAGCAACGTAGCAGCTAGGTCCCGTCTTTGGATACTCATGTCCACTATGACCGTCCAGCAAGAAAACCCAGACACTCCGGCCAAGAGCTGCACCAAAATGCCCAGCACTTCCACGTACCTGGCTTCGGACATTTCACCTTTTTTAACTGTAAAGGATCAGAAATCTCAGTGGGAAGGCAGAAGCGTTTTTAGACTATTAACTGGACCCCCATTTCATATCGAAATTACAATTAAATTGTAAAGAACATAGAGTAGACTTGGAATCTCCTCCTCACTGGAAACTGCCAGAGCTCCTAGACTTGGGGCAAGGCTCTCCCTACAGGCAGGGCGCTGAGAGGAAGAGACGGGAATCTACCCCTGGGATCTAGAAGTCAAGGTGTACAGACAGACCCTGAGCTAGGTCAGCGAGCAGAGAACAGTGTATTTTGTAGTCCTAGCACAGTGTTCTGCTTCAAGAAGCTCCAACCTGACAAATTAGAAGGTAATAACAAGCAATAGAAAACTAGTCTTAAGCGACTTTTTTAAAAGGCGCATGTCCCTACTCTAGGTGCTCTGCTGCCCCTAGTTTCTTCCTAACACCTGGCTCTCATGACCACAAGGTAGACCTGTCTCTGCAGGTGTTGGTCCAGCCAGAGCACTCATGCTCATTCCCAGGCTTCTCTGTGACCTTTGCTGGTCCCTCGCCATGGCTCAATGCAGTAGAGGTGAGACCTATATGGCACTAGAAGCCACTTTGTGCTGCAGCTAATCCTAAGTAGCTTTGGTCAGTGACTTGAACTTCTCTGAGTCTTGGTTTCCTATCTATACAGCAAGGTTGTTAGGAGGATCAAATTAAACAAGAAAGTGTGTCAAGTGCCTAGCAGAGTAACTAGCGCTCAACAGGTGCTCAATACAAGTTCATTCTTTCTCCCTACACGTCAATTATTAGGTTAAGTGCTGAAGAAGAAAGCAAAAGAAGGCTACGAAATCAGACTTCAGGCTCGTAGGAAGGGAGAGAACAAGACTACGTAACAAGGGCTGTGAGGGAGTGCTGGGAGCTTCGCAGAGAGAGCTCTGGCTCCAAGAAAGCTTCACAGAAGGCACATCTGAGCAGTCTTCATTCACACTTGCTGAGGACCTGCTCCACGACAGGTGTACAAAAGCCCAGCGAGCAGCAGACAGCACACTTAGAAATGTGTTTAATAAACATTTGGATGCAGGAAGGGGCAACAGTCAAAAACTGAAGTCTTGAGGCAGGAGACAAATACCAATTTTTCCAGTCACCCCTCTTCGCTGCGTGGAGGATTACTCCAGGCTGGGGGTCAAGGCAGCTATGGCTCCCTCAGATCCACACACCCACACTCCACATTAGCCTGCGCATCTACTCTTAGACCAAGACCCACAGGCTCCAGGCACTTCACAGTATGGAAAAAAAAAAAAGGGGAAAGAGACAGGGCACCCCAAAGCTCAGTGAAGATCTACAACAGAACCAGAAGGAAACCTCGTGTTACTGGTGTACTATTCTTCAAAAACATGACCACAGCTCACCAGTCTGCTTCAGGCACCCGCCCAGAAGTAGCGAAGAATATAGGTTGGTTCAACCATCAGGACACTCCAGGAACAACTTAAATTTCTAAGTTGGCTTGTCAAGAGTGAGGTGCTATTGCTTGTCCCAAATAGAAGAAACTGTCCTGCTTGGAAGTTCTGCCCTAAGCAGAGTGCTACCCTCTGAAAGGAACAAACCACGAGGAACAAGGCCCGAGATCAGGCCTTCTCAATACTCCAAGGAGCAGAACCACAAGACAGATCCTACTAGAGTTAACTGGACCCAGCCTAAATTAGCACCTAATTAACAAAGTAGCTAGTGTCGCTCCCATTTAGAATGCAAACTCTGTAGACACAGAAGGACTCTTACTATGCCTTACCATAAGATCCCATCTACATGGCTCAAAAAGAACTTTCTGAATGAACCAAAATCTGGACGTCCACTTGCCTCAGCCTATGTAACATTTCTACCTGACTACTTGTCTTGGAGCCCAAGACAAGAAACTGTGACCCCCAAATTCCCCCATCTTCAGGAGTCCACCATGCTTCTCCAATTTAATCCATAGTTCAATAAAGCTCTCTAGAAAATTTCTCATATTTATACAGGACAACCCTCTTTCACCACCACCCGCCTTCTATTTGCCCAGCTATCTCAGGAAGAGATTCCTCTCATTCCACTTCTGACCCCGAACCATTCAGTGAGCATGCATGTACTGGGGGTATACTTCTATCAAAACCAAGAAATTCACAGGTAAGAGCAACTCAGTGACAAAGAACACTAACATTATCAGTCCCCAGTGCCCTAAGTATGCAGGGTAAGAGTTCCTGATTCACCACTAGAAACTTCTAGTCTAACAGGACGGCAAATATTCGTCAAGTGCTCACTATTTGCCAGGCAGCATCCTAAGCACATTACAATCACTATCTCATTTATCCTCACAACCACCCCAGAAGGCAGCGATCATCTCAGCCCAACAAGGAGAATGCAGAGGTACAGAGAGGTAAAGAGCTTGCCCACACTCTCCAGCCAGCCAGGGAGAGGCAGGTGTTTAGTGTCTCCCACGCTTGAACTGCAACACAGGTCAGCTGCTGGGTCACAGATCAACATTCAAGATCAACTTGGACACTGAATTTTATTTCTCTGAGTTGTTTTAATTATTGGCATTAACACAATATTAATTTTTCCACCACAAAAGAATTGACGAGATAGTCCACTGAAGTAGCTAGCAACTTCAGGCTTGTCACTGAACCTGAACATATTTTACAAATTGTTTCTACAGAAAAATGTCCTCAAATTTCCAAATAAAGTCTTTTTTTTCTTTAAGGGAGGGGGAGAGAGGAAGAAGTATTTTTATTTAGTTAGTGGTTTATTTTAGTTTTTTCGCCCAGCCCAGGTAGCGCACTGGGGTCCTTGGGCTTGACATGGTCTATATCTATACCCCAACCATCTCAGTCACAAGAGTGAACCCCCAATAAACTCTTATGCACTTTGGAAACAAACCCACTTTATATCCTAGAAAGGGATGAAGGCTTCAAAGATTTATATTGTCATTTTGGGGGGGAAACATCTTTTTTTTTACGAATTCTTTTTTGCTTGTTTTTTACCCCAGCCCTGGGTCTTTCAGCTTTACGTGGTCCACATGCCATCTTAGTCACGAGGGCATGCCCCTATGTCGTCTTAACTCTGTACAAAATCCAGAAAAGAAACCTACAGACTTCACCCCACATTTAACCACACCTTTGCCTCAGATGGTATCTCCTTCCTCCAGCCTAGACTGCAATAAAGGCTGAAATTTGGTCACTATACCCCAAACAGCCATCTTAATATACAAATACATATTAATTACCCCTGGCAACCTCTCTGGGTCAAATAAATCCAAGTTTTTTCAAGTTTATCTGAGGATCACTTTAGTCATCTTATCAATTTATAATTCTTTTCTTCATTCTGTCCAAACTGTGTGAGCCCCTCCATGCAAAAAGTGGAGACACCCTCTCAGTACTGAGAGGGCTCTGCCAACTTGACTAGTAGGTCTGTGACTCCATTTTTCCTTCTGACATACTTGTCAGGATATCTGGGCATCAAGAGGCACTGGAATCCTTTTCCTGTAATTTCTTCAAAAATGCTCTGCAAACTGAATTTTCCCCCGAACATTTTAGATAACCGCTTCAGTTAGAAGAGGGCCTAAGTAAAAGCCACCCCTCTCCTTTGAAGGCAGGAAACAAAGAGCAGCATCCAGGGAGGATGGGGGACCCAATAAGCCCTGGAGAGCGAACAGAAGGGAGGGCTGTCAGTACCACTCCACTGAGACCTTAGGATCACGACACTTGTGGTCCCATCTCCTTAACCGAGGACAGAGGGTCAGCACACCCCCTCCCCAACTAGAAAAGAAAAACAGACCCCAAATCTCTGCCTGGCCTTAAACCTGTTCATTAAAAAGAGCCACTTGTCATTTTTTTCCTTCAGGTTCCTCAGAAATAAAAGTATCAGAGGCTGAGACACAAACCCATTCTTTTATTCCTGGCTAACTGGGCCTGCAGAAGAGCTCCAGGACAATGTTATTTCTAATTTTATTTTAATTTTTGTGGGATGCTGAGTCAGGTATATACCCAACCATCCTTGCAGGGGTTTCCCAGAGGGAAAAACAGAATCTGGGTGAAAATTTTCCCTAGGACACAACACTGAGTTCTGGTGGTGAGTTTGCCCTGAAGTCTGTGCACCAGGTCCACACCCTCTGGTCCCCAGCTTCATGCTGCCTAGGGCAGGGCGCCAAGTCCCCCACTGGAAGCCCGGGGCCAGGGTGGTGCTCAGCAGTTCTGCAAAGCTGGCTGGGGGAGCGGAAGGCACTGGTGGGCCGTCTGGCCCAGAGCAGGCAGTCTGCTGCCTCCCACCAACACTCTTCTTTTCCTCAGTTAGCCGGTTTACTGCTCGTTAGTGGCGGTGCCAGGGGGTGGGCAGGGGAACCATAAAGAAGCTGAAATTCAAACCAGTTCATTTTACTCCAGGTAGGTGCCTCCCATAAAACTAGGCAGAATTTCATCATCCAGGACCTCCCAGCCCCCTGTTCTAGGGAGGTCGAAATAGCCCAAGGGTGAGAAGCTGCAGAATCTCAGGACCCCAGGCGGCAGGAGCCAGTGCTTCTAATCACCAGGGCTCCTAACTACAGATTGCATTTTCTGTCTTTTCAGGGTTAACAGGCACTTGTAACCAGGAGCCGACCCATCAAGTCAAGGCCAGGACCTGAAGAGGTGGGGTGCTGGGGCTGCCCTCAGGATGGAAGCATGCTCTCCTTATCCCTCCAAAGTCCCCAGCACAATAGCAAGTTCACAAAGGAAAGGAGTCCTGCCAGACTGTGCTAGCAAATTCCCATAAATACTTGGGCTGGGGTAGTTCTGCTTATGTAAAATGCTTCCCCATTGAGAGATGCTGCTTTATTTACATTCTTCGCAACCCATTCATAAAAAGGAGGCCTTTTAATGTTGGGGCTGTTCGTATAATGCTCCATAAAGCCGGCAGCTTCAGTTGGCAGCCTTGAGTTCAACACAGGCTACTTCCCAACTCCAGAGACTTTTTCTTAAGATTTCTTTTTCCTCTTTAATGACTCACCTTGCAACAGGGTGCTGAGGCCAGATGTTGCCGGAGCAAGGCCAAGAGGAATAGGAGCAGATAAAATGAAAACCCGTCCTCCAGAATACTGGGACAGAGAGAGGTGGGGAGGAATGAAAACAAACTGAAAATCCCCATAGAACTCCAATGTGAAGTGTGTATGTTGGGAGGCTGAATTCCTTCCAGGTTTACTAAAACTTCCTTTATGGATGTCAAATGCTTATACCTCTAAATACCAGAGACAGTGTGAAAGACTTGTTTTGCTTTGTTTTTTAACCCCAAAGAAAAAAGATGGAAGAGGGCTCTTTCTGGATTTTAATTTGCAATGTGGAGGAATGACAAAAAATAATAAAAATAAGCTGGGAATTTTCTCTGCCCTTCAGAACCCAAGAGGGGCATGATTTGCTCAGGGTGACAAAACGCCGGCAAATCCCAGCAAAGAGAAGGACTGCTCAGGAAACACTGCAACAGCAGCCTGAGCAGGAGCGCCCAGGAGAGGCATTCTGAGGTAGCTTGTCTCCTGCTCCAGTAGAAGCAAGGAAGAGTAGTAGTAGTTTTTTTTTTTTAATTGACAGGGGAGAGGTCTGCATTGCCATGGCAACTGTGAGGGGTGGCCTTCCTGCTTGGAAGGGAAATGCTGGTCCATTAATCATCAAACTGGGGCACAAAAGGGAGGTTTTGGGGGAAAGGGATGGATGCAGAATTTATTTTTTCACTGTCTAGACTCAAACCAGTCAGTAGTCCTTATTCTCATTTTCCCAATGGTCCAGAGCTGATGGTAAACTGGAAGTTCTGAGAGCTCTGGGATAATAGTTTTTTTTTTCTCATGGGTCCAGTGTGGCGCTGACTGCGCCCCTCATGTCAGAGATGCCTCTTACAGACACCTCATCCAACACCAGTCCCAAAAGTCCATGGGCCAGACCCAGACCCAGGAGTCTTTTCCTTTTCTGTTCTCAGAACTATGTTTCCTCCCTCATGTGTAGCCAGGGTTGAGAAGAGATAAAACACATGGATTCATTTAGCATGGGCAAGGAAAACTGCAGAAGAGCAGCAAAGCCGGGTGAAGAGAACGGTTTGGTGGGGTAGGAAGAAAACAGGATTACAGCCCTTTTCCAATTCAAGTCTATATGGTGTCATGTGAGCTTGCCACAGCACAGGCTCTTCACCACCCAGAATATCAGAAACAACTGCTACATTTCAATCATTCCCCATGCCAAAGAACATAAAAAATATCCTAGCTATATGCTTTTGATAAAAGACCAGAAACTACCAAGGACCTCATACTGTGAATTTCTGGGGAAGCAGAGGGAAGGGTTTCCCCAAATACTACCCAACTGGATTTACTCATTCAACAAAAACAATGTGCATAGAACTGTAACAGAAATCTTGGAATATTCACACACATACACATACACACAAAGGTTTAACACTCATACTGTCTCTGTCCTTAAGAAATTTTCATCTATAAAACCACTCAAGACACCGTGTTTTAAAATCCAGGGTCACAATCTGAGGCAAGCAAAATTGGCCTTGAGTGGCCCGAGTGACAGTGAAAGATGAAGGATGAATAGGATTCTGAAAGGAGAGGGAGGCAAGGGGCTGCTTACTGGGACAACTGGGGAAAGCAGCAGAAGCAAAGATGCATAATAATTTGTGATAAATGTGTATGGCATGGTTAAAGGAGAGCCTTCGGGAACACTGTCTAGAGTCTGACTAAAGGAAAAGGGGAGAGTGCTGCGCGGTGGAGGAGTGCTTTATGAAGAATGAACAGAGAACAGACTGGATCAGAAGGGCCAGGAGAAGAAGCAGGGAAAGGAAGGTGAGGACAACATAGCCCTGACATGAGGACAGCAGGGCACGAGAAAGGAAGAAAGGGAGGGAAATATGAAAAAGGAAGGACCTAGTCATTGGTTAAAGTCTACAGCAAAAACACTCCTAAACACTTGATCTGATTGACATGAAACTCCTGGCCCGGTAAGAGCCTGCCATAGAGGGAAATTTTGTTTTGGCAATTCCCCTTTATATTCCAGGGGCCAGACCAGGTCACCACCCTCTTCTGACTGCTACCAAAAGAAATCACATACTGGACAGCCTCAGAGAAGGCAACAAAATCTTGAGAATCTTCATTCTCTGGATCTTAGACATACAATTAAATTCGCTCAGAACAAACTCAGTCTCCTGCATGAGGTAATACCTTCCCTTTCCCACAAGCCTCAACTCCACCCAGGTTGGGGTCTAGATCCTCCTGGGGTGGGGATGGAGGGTGGCCATGAATTAACTCCTTGCTCTTACTAAGTAAGGCAGACAGCTTTCCCAGAGTGGGATTACAGTCAACCACAACTGGGAGCAGCTTGAAATCAGTATCTACCTCAGGTAGGACTCAAACTCAAATTCTCAGCAAAAATCACATTCTTAACAATCTGAATCTACTGGTCTTCATTATCCCAACTCTTCTGTTAGGTATGGGGTTTCAGGGGAGTGGGAAAGGAGCTGAATTTTTACAAGTGGGGAGGATGAGGGATGGAGGACGGCCATGAATTAACAGGCATCCAGTTTAGAGCTGATTACCAGTGGGGTAAGAGGCACTGACAGCTTAGACCTGTGGTTCCCAAATGTCCTCCAGCAGACCAAGGGTAGTGGTGTCCCTCCAGGACATGTGGCCTCTCTGGCCCTCCTCTCCTTTTTTTTTAATCAGTAGACTTGAGAGTGGGGAGGAAAGTATCTCCAGAGGCATAAAAGGACTTGAAATCTTTTTTTTTAATTTAATCATTGAAGTCCTGCCTGGATTTATATATAAACTAAGCTTCTCGTTTCTCTGTGTGTACCTTCTTTGGCTAAAGAAAAGTGAAGGCATTTGTGGACGGATTGCTGGGGGTGTCTCCTAATCCCCAATCCAACTGGTCTTCTGTACTCTAAAACTGACGACAGACACTAGGAGATGTCCCAGGTGGGATTAGACCTCTGCCCGCGGGGTACACACTGCTTGCTGAACCCCCTCATTCTTGGCAGGCTCTACAGAGGCTCAACGGGCTATCGCCTGGTTTAAGTCCAGCAACCCGGTCGTCACCGGCCAGGCCCACGGCGTACACACACCCACCTCCGCTCCTCTGCCCTGGTCGGGTCGAACCCCACTCTTCTCAGAACCTCCAGTCATCCAGTGAATCCGCGGCTGGAGCGGTGAGCATTACCGCAGCTCCTCCCGGCGGGCGCCCCGGCCCCCGCAATCCCTGGGGCAGAGTCCGGCCCTGTCGCCCGCCCCTCGGGGTGGGTAGCTCGGACCCGCTCCCCTCCCCGACGCCACCACCTGCGCCCGCTCCGGCGCCGCCTTTGTCCGGCGCTTCACTGCCGAGCGGGCTCCTCGGGCCCGACCTGACCCGGCCCCCAGCCCGGAGGAGAGGCGGCGAAGCAGGCAGAGCAAGACCAGGCCCGGCCGCGAGCACGGGATCCCGCTGTCACTTGGAGGCGGTCTGACAACTTCGATCCCCCCGCCCCACCTCCGACTCGGTCGCCGCTCCGCACGGTCCCCTCCGGGCCTCCTGCGGCCCACACTCGCTTCTCGAACCGGTTCTCTTCCGTCTTCAGAGCCTTCCTTCCTCCCAGCCCGATCGGGTCGAGTCTACACTACCCCCCACTCCGGCGCGGCCCCCATCCTCTAGTCCCCACCCAGCAATAACCGGTCAGCTCTCAGCGCGGGAGGGCGCCCCTCAGACAGAGCTGGCGATCCCCGTGGCGACGCCCCCGGCCTCTGCCCCTAGCTTCGGGGACCGCGATGGGGGGGGAGGGGGCGCGGCGGGGGGGCGGGAGCCTCGCCGCCCGCGCACTCGGAGGCGAGTCGACTCCGCCGCGGCGAGGAAACGACCAGTGTCCTCCCGCCCTCCGCGGTCCGGGACGCCCGCACCGCCGCCGCCCGGCCGAGGTGCCACCTTGAGGCCGCCACCCACCCCGTCCCCGGCGTGTAACGCAGGCGGCCCCCGGGGGCTGTCACCTCGAGGCGCGCCGCGCTGCCCGATGGCGGGACCGTGGCGCCGGACCTGAGGGAGGAGGCGCGAGTGAGCGTGCGGCCGCACCTGCTTCGCGTCGTCCGTCCGTCCGTCCCTTCCCGGGCTGGCGGGGGCGGCGGCGCGGCGCGCTCGGTGGGGCGCGCTGACGAGCGGCCGGTCCTCTTCCCTTCACTCGTTGGCCTCCCTCGTTCTGCTAGCTCCCTCCAGCTCGCCCAATAACCCCCTCCGCGACCCCAGCCCCCAGCTCACCGGGACGGCGGCGCGGACGGCGCGGCTCCGGGCGCCCGCAGGCCCCGGCCGGGCTGGAATCCGGCGGCTGGAACCCCCCGGGGGCGCTCAATTCCCGGGCTCCACGCTGCTGCGTCAGCGCCTCCTCCTGGGGGCCGGGGCCGGGCGGGCGGAGCGGGGGCTGCGGCCGGGCGGGGCCGTCGGGGGGGCGGGCGCGCCTGGCCGGGGCGGGCGGACGGCGGGGGCCGGACGGGCGGGGCAGGCAGCCGGACGGGCGGGCGGCGGGGGCTGGGCTCCGGGATCCGCTACGCCGCTCGCGGTTCCCCCACAAACTCCCCGAGAGCGGAGCCTCCGCCGCCCTCCTTCCTGCTTCCTCGTCCCCAGCCAATCAGCGGCGCGCCCCTCGGCCAGCTCCGCCAATCAGCTGCCCCGCCCTGCGCTGGCCCCGCCAGCCAATCCGGCCCTCGGCTCCCCCTCCCAGTCTCCGACCAATCAGAACCGTGGGTCGGTCGTCCCAACGCAGGGGGCAGCACGAGGCGGCCGGGGGAGGCGGTGCGGGGAGTGGTGGGGCCTGGGGGGAGGGGTACGGTGCCAAGGGTGGTGGCGGGGGGTGGTTTTCTTTGCCGGCTACTTAGATTTTCTCTTCGTCTCCAGAGCTTGAGCCGTATCCCATGGTGACCCGACCCTGGAGCCCCAATCCCCCAGCTGCTACACCCACCCCCCCTCGAAATCTTATCTCGCCCCCGCCCTGGCCATCACCCCTGTACATCGCTCTTCCCGGTTCTCTCCAACACCCAGAGAAGAAAACTGCAGGCCGAGGAACACCCTACTCTCGCCAGTGGCTGCTGCCCCCAGGGCAAAGCTTCGGGAAGACTAGTCGAAATCCAGCGAGGACAACCCCCCTTTCCTGCAGAAAGGGCCCCAGACTCCAGCGAAAGGGCCCCGGCTGCTGAGAAGCCCCTCCCGCCCTTGCCTCATCTTTCCTACTTCCCTGCCTGCCACGTCTCCTTTCCTTTCAAGCAAGGTCGGTCCTGCCTCGGAAACCCCTCACCCGCATCTCTTCTCCCTCTTTCTCCCCTTCACCTACGTCCCCCACTTCAGCTCCTAATTCACCCCTCTCAGAAGCAGAGTGTGGAACCCTCATCCATTTCCAGCTGACAGCAGAGCCTGGTCTATGAGTCCTTGACACCCACACACCCTCTTCCACCACCGCGGGGAACATAAGAGCCTTCCCAGGGAAGAGGGGGAGGGGGCAGACAACCTGACAACCCCGGCTGGACTCCCTCCCTCGCGTCCCCAAGCCAGGATGGGACCAAGCGTGGACACTTACCTAGTTTCCCCACAGTCACCGAATGCGTGGCTCCCTCTCAAACCAACAGAGGTGCCTTTCCAAGCTGGAGCTCACGGGGTCAGCGGGGTGGGTGGGCACAGCAGGCTGAGGTCACACGAAGGTGTGGGAGGTCCCTTTGAGGTGAAGGAAGGGACCTTGTCTTGGGCACCTTGTCTTGCCTGTGTGCCGTAATGAAGCTTCACTTCAAGCACTGAATGTGCACATAGTAGGTTCTTGAGAAATGCTTAGTCCATCCCAGAACAAAGCCTCATTCCAATTCAGGAGTGGGGGGAAGGGAGCTTTGGGAGGTAAAAGGAGCAGCAGGAAAAAGGGTAGTGTCAAGTCACTACAGTGCTGGGTGCAGCCTAGGGAGGGACTGGGTGGAGGAACTCCTTGGTCTGAGAGAAGCTCCTGAGTGCTGGAGCTGCCTAGGCTAGAGGAGAAAGCCAACCTTGGCGTGTAGCTGAGGGGCTCCTCCTGCACCACACTGGCTAGCCTTTCTGAGACCTTGAAAGCCTCTCACACACACACAGGCAGCCTTCAAGACAATCAAGGCTGCTACCCCTTATGGCTGGGAAATAACCCCCACTCTGCCACCCCCCCACACAAAAATATTCCTCCATATGCTTCTTGAGCTGTCAAGGGGACCCAGACAGTCTTAACTGTGCTGGGGGACGTGTTTAAAGGAAGAGGTCACCCAGCAGAGGAAGCATGTGAGTGGAAACAAAAAGCTGAATGTGGCATGGAAACTTCTCAAAGGACTAAGTTCACCTAGGACAACTCCTATTTCTAGATCCCACCCTTAAGGAAGGCAAAATTCCTAATTCTATAAAAGTAAGACACCAGAGGATTTCTCCCCTCCCTGGATTTCCCATGACAAAGATTCCTGACCATTGTCCACCCACCATCACCACCACCACCGACAGGCCAGCCATACTACCCAATTCACAGCACTCCCCCTCTCCCTGTTCCAGTCCATCCCTTGGAGTGATGTCCACCTTAGAGAGTAATGGTAGAGGATAAATAATAGCAGCAGTGGCTACTGGATCCGAGCCCTGGCAGCCTGGAGCCAAGGCAGAAGAGGGACTATGACTCCTGTCAGCAGCCCAGCCTGCACTGACCTTGGCTTCATGCCCACGAATGGGCAGAGATTGAGGCCAAAGGGTCAGAAGAGAAATGTACCTAGTCACAGGGAAGAAGACCCAAGTGGCAGGGAGCCCACACTCGGCCTAGGAAGTGCTGCAGGGTGACAAGAGGACTGAACTTGCCCCCAGCAGCCAGGAGTGAAGATCCAGTGGCCCTAGAAGAGGGTAGAGGAGTTTTCTTTACTTGGGACCCTGGCAGGAGGGAAAAATGGAGACACTGACTTAAGAGGAGGCAGAGTGGTCAAAGTGTCCATTCTAGCCTACCCAGCCTGCTCTGCTTGCCAGGCAGCAGGAGGAATTCTACCCTCAGAGCTTTCCCCATGTGGGTGGCTGTCTCCTCTGTCCCAGGAGGCTCTGACTGAGTGGGCTACAGTTCAGAGACAGGCTGGCTAAAGTCACTTGGTGTACCTCCTAAGGCAGCCCACTGATTTACCCCTGTTCCCCACCCCCTTAGTTAAAGCTGGTCAACAAGCCACCAAAGAGGTCAATCGCCCCCACCCCCACCCAGCCTGCCAGTGTTCCAAAGGACCTCTGCTCTTCTCCTTTACCAACTTCCAGGGACCTCTGTGGTGGAGGGGGGTGGGGGGTGGGGGGTGGAATGTGCCCTTCCTTCCCAGTCCAGAATCCTTCCATACCTAGAAAGGACTCCACCCCTTCCTCCTTCCTTCAGCTACTCTAAGCTTTCCGGAGTGAGTGCTGCCCTCACTACACTCCACCAAGGCAGCTGTGCCAAAGCCTAGGGCCCATCACCTTTTCTCACCCAGGCACACCCAGCAGCCCAGAGGTCCCAGACTGAAAAGCTCTTCAGCTTGGTCTGAAGAGAGGAGGACCACATCCATTAGGTCTCCAGGACCAACCCCTCACTGCCTCCAGGAAGGGGCTATTTTCTGCCTAACCCCCTCCAGACCCATTAGGAAGGGTTAACTGCCTCTGAGTAGGAAAGCGGAGAGAGGGGAAGATGCAGAGAGAAAAACAGCCAGCGCTGAGAGAAAACACACTGTACACCCCTCCCCCTCCAAGTACAACCAGACTGACAGCCGGGACTGACTGGCTGCTCTGTCATCTCCAGTCCAGCCGCCAGGCACCTCCCCCACTGCCCGCTGCAGTCCCTGCAGACCTCCTGCCCACAGTTCCAGCCACCTGGCACCAGGCAGGGCACTCCAGCAGGGTAGCACAGTCCCTGCGGTAGTGGCAGTAACCACCTTCCTCTTTCTCCAGTCCACACCCAGGTCCCATCTTTCCTGGGAGTCGGGCAGCTGCTCCCTGCCCGGCTAGAGTGCTTGAACTCTACACTTAAGGAACCGCCTGGCCCCTCAGCCCCACAGAAGGGCACAACTCCCTGGGGGAGGCACCACCAGGGCACTAATTAAATGTGGCTGCAGCGCTTGCCCCCTCCCCCAGCATAGGAAGCCCCCCACTGGTGTGTGTGGGGGGCGGTGGGGGGGGGCCTAGACTGAATTTTACTAGTCCTTTTAGCAGACCCACTCCCTCTTAAAGGGATCAAAACCCCCACTCCTTAAAGTGGTCTCTAGAAATTATTTGCCCCTAGGCAAACCCAAGTGCCCCGGCAGTTTGCTTTTTACAAGCCAGGGCCCCTTTCTCTCGGGATGGGGGAGGCAGAAGTGCTCTCTCCCCGACTCTGAACTGGTAGGGCAAAGCCCCCTCCTGCCACCAAGGAGCCAGCTATTGAGTGTCCAGCAAAGAACAGGACCTCGCCTTCCTCTAAGGGCACCCACATCGACAGCCTGGGGGGAGGTCAAGGTGAGTTGGGGGCCTGTAGAGTTCCAATCTCTGCATCAGAAAGAACAAGGGGAGGGGGGCACATGCACTGGGACTTTGGGGAACACGTGTCCCTGGTGCTGTATCCAAAACCCCCATCTGTCCAGTACTAGCCTCCAAATTGTTGGCCCAGGGAAGTCTGCGGCTGCCTCTTCTGGAAAAGCTGTTTCTGCATTCTCCTTCCCTCTCTCCCAACTCACCACTCCTATCCCCTTTGGGGCCACAGGCCTTCTTCCCGAAGGGGTGCTCTCTTCGTCTCTTTGCAAGTTACCGCCACCACCAGACCCAACTCCTGAAAACTACACCCTGTTCCTGGCTCTTTCTTGCCCTAGTCAATGTGTCCCTGGGGTCCCCCAGCACCCACCATCAAGAGGGTGGGGGTTGGGCACACCGATTCCCGGGAGCTCAGAAGAGCTGCATCCTCCCGCTCTCGCTCACTCCGCACCTAGTCTCATCCTGCCCTTGGGGCTGCAGGGTTCTAGGGAGGGCGGGTGTGAACCGGAGGGGGAGAGGGAGAGGGTTCCTTGGGTACTGAAGACTGAGAGAGGGACCGAGTCGGAAGCAGGCACTCACTGAAGCCACCCCTCCTGCCCCTCCTCCCTTCGCCCCTGGAGGGTCGAGGCAGCCGAGTGAGAGCTTCCCAGGCGCTTGGGAACTCGCCAGGCGCCCCCTACCCCCACCATTCCCTGGAGGAGAGGCTCCCCCAAGGACTGGAGCTTCGAGCACTCTTCCCCCCCCCCGCCCCACCTCCGGCAGCTGCTGCAGCCTCCGGCTGAGGTCAGGCTCCACCTCCTTTCTCCGGAGGGAGAGCGCCGAGGGTTGTTTGTTGTTGGGGTGTGAGGAGGAGAAGGTTCGAGATCACCTGGCCCGGTGGGCAAGGGCAACGGGAGCGGAGCGGGCCAGGTTGGGCTGGGTTCGGTCGGAGCCTACTGCAGAGGGTAAAGGGCCAACGTCACCCCACCCCCACCCCCTTGGGTTCTAAAAAGCAGTCCCTTCTTGGCTCCAGTTCGCCCATCCTGCCGCCCACTCGTCCGCGCCCCCGCCCAGCTAGCCACCCCTGTGGCTCGGCCCGAATGCCCGAGGCAAAGAGCTGGTTCCTGGGGTTACCGAGGAAAACAATTGTTCTGCTGCTTTCAAGAAGCTTCCAGTCGAGGGCTGGGACGCTGGGGGTTGAGAGACAGAAAACAGCGTTATAAATATAACTTCACGACAGCAACACGTAATGGCTGCTGAGGAAGCAAAGGGCGGGGGGTGTCAAAGTCTAACCCTGGTGTGGGGCTCGGGTGAGGTGCGAGAACGTTCTGAGAAGGGGCAAAGCCATGAGCAGGGTCTTTATGAAGGAGCAGACATTTTTCACGCAGAGTTGCCGTCGGTAGGGGGACAACTGAGGACCCAGGCAGGGGTACCAACTTAGGTAAAGTCGCAGAGCTGTAAAATGAGAAACTAGGTTAGGGCGGTTTTGGAAGCCCTGCCAAAGAGCTTCATCCCGAAGGCATTGGGGAGCACTGGGGGATTTTTGAGGGAAGGAAGGACCTGGTCAGATCTGTGTCTGACACAGACCTGGGAATGGCAAGTTGGGGGAGCTGCGGGAGTGTGGCGCATGCAGAGGTGATACAGCTTGGCGTTTCCACTCAGCGCTCCCGCTACCAGGAGGAATGTTTAACCTGGAACTACACCCCACCTCCAGGGGTGGGGTGGGATTGGAAGGAAGCGTCCTTCCTTGGTGGAGAGACCCACCGCCAAGCAGGGTTTCCACCTTCTCTCTTACCCCCGAAGGAGTGGAAAGGTTCAGTACCTCCACTCCCAACTCACCCCTTCTAGGCAGTCCTGCCCTCCCAGAATCAAATGTATATGCTGGAGCAGCGCAGACTGGGGACTACTTTTGCCTTCCAGGTGGAACTAACATTCTCTGGCAGTGGATACTGTTGGAGAACAAAAACATATAGAGAAGAGGCAAATGTCCCTCACTGGGGCCCTAGGGTTGGCATCAGACTGAGTGCTTAGCTTTCAGTAACTATTTTGTCATCCTCACCCCAGTCACAGGTGGTAAACAATGTGACTCCCTAGGTCACAGATTGGGAAACCAAGGCTTAGAACAGTTAATGTCCCAATTCACACAGGTGAGACTTACACCCCAGACTACCTGCCTGTCATTCCAGTGTTGACTCCCAGATGCCAGCTCACTGCACTGCCCTCTATTCCTGCAGAGCCTTGGCCCACTTGCCTCTGACCACAAGCACCATTGGGGTTGTCAGATCACGTAGGACAGGGACTGAGCATGTCAGCCAAATTTCATATTGTAGTCCTACCCTTTCCAGCAAGATTTTTCCCACCACATCTGGAAAAAAACTCTCCAGGGCTTTTCTTTGGGGTCTCCAGCATAGGGCATGCCCATTTGTGTTTTGGGAGCTCCCTGGAGTCTGCCTCCTGGGCAGGCATTCTTAGTCTCAAGCCTGACTTTCTGGAAAGGGCTTTCAAAGAGGGGGTCCACCTTGCTTCCTGACCTGATGTTTTCCCTGGGACTATCTGATGAGACTCTAAATCCTGGAGGGCAGGGTTATGACTTCAGCTTCCTTGTTGTGGCTTCCTGTGTTTCTAGCGGATCCCTAGATCCAAGGAAGGACAGCATTTAAGTCCCTCAGAACTGACCTCTCCTACAGACCCACTCAGAGGTCTCAAACTGGCAAGAATTCATCAGGCAAACAAATTCTGTTTGACAAATTTTTATCTTGAAAAACTTTCAGAAAGGTTACAATTAAGAGAACATGCTGAAATTTTTGGAGATTTAAATTAAAAATTAAAAATGCACGTCATTTTATGAGTCTTGAACCCCTTTGTCCAGTTGCTACTGAAATCCAGAGACATGTCAGATTTTGAATTGCTTGTTCAATTCAACTAACATACCAAATTCTAGTTTTAGCTTAAGCTAAAAAGTAAAATAAAAATACAGATTTCATGTTTCTCTTGAAAAATGAGAAGATCTGGCTGTTGATGGCCCATATTTCCTCTTGCAATAGACTGGTGCCAAAGCAAATGCCATCTTTATGGGGCAGGCATGCTCCAGTTTGCCGTTGCCCCACTTTACCTTCTGCAGGCATTTATGAGACCTGCCCGACTCCTGAAGTTTTTCTGGTTTGTGATTCTTGCATTGTGCCCATTGTGACACAGGAGGGTGTTATGGTCCAGGCCTTAGAGTGCCCATCTTCCTTGGACCTATTTGGAGAGTCTTAAGAGTCTCAGAACACAGCTGAAATAGTACCTGTATTCACAAGGACCTGACATCCATGCTCGGGGCTGGAGTACAAGTGAAATGAACAACTAAATAAATGTTTCTTCCTCCTCTCTCTTCCTCGCTGCCTGCTGCTCACCTGCCTTCATTCCTACCTGCCTACCTTTCTCTTTAAAAAATAAACAAAATAGTAGCTGGAGTGCAGATGTTTACTGAGAACACTCCAAGATCCATGGACCCACGCTGGAGAGAAAAGGGGAAATCAAATATGGTAGAGAATTTCTGGGCTTCTCACGGTGACTACTCCTGAGAATATGACACAATGTCTGGCAAATAGGAGGTGCCTAATAATGTCTGATGAACTGAATAGTAAATGATTTATAAATGGCAATTCAATAAATAGATTGATGGAGAGGAAGGACCATTCTCAGAAGCATGAAATGTTCGTGATGATCTGGTGTGGGTTGTATGGAATTCTAGCTTCTAGGATACTGCCATCAAGACACTTACTTGCCTACTCAGATATTAAATAGGAGTATGTTAAGGAGGACCCCTCCCCTGAGGACCCTGGGGACTGTGGACTCAAGTCCAGAGGTGCATCAACTTGAACCCAGACCTGTGGACTCCTGGGATGAGGAGATAACTCAGATCTTTCTGGGCAGATGGGCAGTATCTTGACAGCCTCCCAAACCAGGGGTCTTAACAGAAGACTTGATCAGGCACTCAGAACATTAATGTAATCCTCAACAACTCTATTTACAAACAAATTTACAACAAACAAATAAGGAAACAAACCTGGAGAGTCTGAGTAAATGCTCAAGATCGATCACACCTGCTTGAACGTTTGCTTTTTTTTTAAGGGAAGGTACAGGTAGGAATGAAGGTGAGTAGGCAGTCAGGGAGAAAGAGAGAGGAGAGAGAAGCATTTTATTTATTTGTATTTATTTTTACATCTTGGTGGTTCTCCCCAGCCCAAGATGCAAATCTGAGTCCTTGGGATGTTTGTGACCTGCACTTCAACTGGAGGCAGTTGGTCAAACCACTACTCTACCAAGGCGCACCAAACCTTTGCTTTTTTAAAAATATGATTGTTAGCATAAAGGTTAAACAGTGGTCTTTTGGAGGTCTAAAACTTTGTTTTTCTACTTTCACATAGCGTAGTGATTAAGAATACAAACGCTGTAGTCAAACTTCCTGAGTAGGAGTCCTGGCTCTGCAGCTTCTTAAAATATGCAGAGTACCTAGAATAGTGCCTGATGCCCCCTCTTCATTAGCAATTATAAATCTGCTCCATCACATTCCCCTCCAACCATGCCAGCAGTCTGCCTTCTTTCTGTATGGGAATCCAGTCTTCTTTGCAGCCCGGGTCTTCATCTGGAGCCTCTACTATGTGGTGCCCATGGCAGTATTCTGTCCACCCAGTGACAGTAGCCCCTCTCTGGCCTGAGTCAGGCTGGTTGCTTCTGTTTACTGAGTCTAGAGGAGGGTCCAGCCTCTCCTATGGCTTCCCCATTCCACCCTCCCATCAGGAAGATTGCCCCTGACCCCAGCCATCTTCCTCTGCGTTTGGAAAGTTTTTCATGGCATCCATGATCACATTCAAGGTGAGGTGGCTCCATCTTCCACAGGTGTCCAGCTACCCCTCTTTGGTCTTCTGAAACCAATATGAGAGAGAGGGGTGTGGGGAGGGAGGGAGAGACCCCTGTGGTTCTTCTGCCATCTCCCCTTGACCTCAATGAATCTTACAGGAGCCAGGTCCAGCTCCTCCCAGAAGAGGTACCCCAAATTACAGTCTGAGCCTTAAGTATTGTGCTAACTAACCGTGGCATCATTCACCGTTCAGGCATCAACAGGAGCTGAAAGTGATTCAGGCAACATTGATTCTGACACTGGAAAGCTTCCTGCCTTCAGCAGATGAGAGATCCTCAGAAACAGAAGAATCCAGCAAGGAGTGTGGCCCAGGCAGGACTGGGCCAGACAGTAAATAGATGGACAGGTAGCACCAAGACTCAGACAGGTTCAAGATCTGACAAAAATTCCCTTCTATTTTGTGAATATTATTCTATTAAAAAAAATTTTTTTAAAGGAAAGATACAGGCAGGAATAAAGGTTAATAGGCAGGCAGGCAGGCAGGAAGAGAGAAGAGGAAGAAGCTGTTTAAAAATTTTTTAATTTAATTGTTCACACTTACTGTTTTCCTGGGACCGGGGACTCAAATCCAGGGGGTACGTGGCCTGTGCTCCTTTGAAGGCGATTGACCTAACTGCTGCTCTACCAGGGTACACCTATTTTTAAAAATCTTGCAACAGTTTTATGGAAATTATGCTTAGTTATACGGCAACTCGTCTTTATTGAAATGCACGCATATGGGGAAATCAGCAATTGCCTTTTTCATTTATTTCTCCCTGTGGGAGTGTGTTCTGTAGTAATAGGTAATATTTCTGGAGAGATTCCATGAGCTATGCACTGTGCTAAATTCTTCATACACTTTTTTAATCCTCAACTAGTTTTTATGACTTAAGCATGCTTTTGTTTTCATTTTACTGATGAGGAAACGGAGGCATAGAGAGGTTTGATAACTTTCCCAGAGTCACACAACTACGAATAGCGGCGTCAGACCCCAGTCTCCTCACTTTTCACTGCTCCTCTATTTGGGTAGTTGTTCCTAAATGAGCTTCCCCTGAACAATTCTCTATTCTTATGTTTCCCAAAGGTCCATTAGCAACTCATTTGGATTTTACATGCGAAATGGCTGTGAGCAACACTCATCTCTATTAGATTGGGGGCAAAATGTTGCGAACATATTGTCATATTTCTTTATAAAAAGAACATTTCTTTTGCAAAGCCTCATCCAAAGTACACTTTGCCTGCCCTCTGCACTCATGTTGACATTGAAATAACAATGTGGTCTTTCAGGAACATCAGATACACTTCAACCAACTTCCAACTCCAGGCAGGATTCGGTGCATTCCCAGTGTTTCCATTTGAGGGTAAAGGCACCACCTCCCACCCAGTTTCGAGAGCTAGAAACCTGCGAGTCATCCTTGGCACCTCCCTCTCCCTCCAGAGCCACTACCCCTATCTAATCCATCACCACAGCATGCCTGTCTTTTACCTCCATTCCTGGCACCACCTCCTCCCCAGCCCAGCAACCACAGACCTGCCTCCCGCATCCGCTCGGCCCCACCCCGCCCAGCCCCCGCCTAGCCGGTTCTCCAGACTGCAGCCAGCGGGATCGTTCCAAAACAGATCGCATCATTTCATCCTCCAACTCAAACTCTTCTGTGGCTCCTGCTGGCTGTCTGAAGGAAGATCCAAATCTGCAATTGACTGTGAGGCTGCCCCAATGGGGAGGTGACCTAATCTCTACCCCACCCCTCACCTCCAGCCACACTCCCCGAAGTGCAATGCTCCCTCCCAAGCCTGAAAGTTTACTGGGTAAGGCTGTCTCGACAAGGGGGAGAGACAGGGTACACTTAGGTTCTGTTGTTTCCCACAGCTCCGCAGGATACCTGCACTAGGTAGGTTCTCAGTGACAGATACTGAATGATGCATGAATAAATGAATGACTGACTGGCAGAGAAGTCAAGCCTTTGCCACAGCTGCTCTGCGGTCTGACTGCTTTTGCCAGTGCTGGACTTTCCTATTAGCTTAGAAAACTACCTCCTGTAACCACACTGGTGCCAGACCCTGCCTGCTGCCCTTAGACTCACTTCTCTCAGCCCAGTTTTCTTGCTTTCTTTTCTTTTTCTTTCTTTCTTTTCTTTTCTTTTCTTTCTTTCTTTCCTGTCTCAGTCTCTGTCTTCCTCTGCCTCTGCCTCTGTCTCTGTCTCTGTCTCTGTCTCTGTCTCTCTCTCTCTTTCTTTAGAAAGGAACAAAGGCAAATAGGCAAGCAGGCAGGAAGGGAGAGGAGGAAGAAGCACTTTATTTTTATTTCATTCAATTGTTCATCTTGGTTGTTCCCCCCAACCCAGGTCCTTGAGATGTCTGTGGACTGTGCTCTGGGCCAGAGACAGTGGACCAAACCGCTACTCCACCAGGAGTAGGGTGCCTAGTTTGCCAGGTTTCAGGAGTAATTGTGATGTAACCTTGCTTTGAGAACTCCATGTTTATGGGTTTTGTGATATTCTTATGAAATGTGCTAACTTGGTCCATTCTGTGGCTGGATTAGTGTAGTTACAGGTTCCACAGGGCAGATTCTCTGAAGTCTGGAGACAAAAGTAAGTTTGGCTTTGACAGTCCGGAAGATTGCGATCCTAGGATCCTGCTTTTAGCTGCTATTATGGAGACTTTAGTCCAAGGCCCATGTGAAGTCTTGAGATTTCCCCTGCCCACTTCTTCCTCCCCTTCCTGCAAGGCTGCCCTGGATGTTTCAGTTGAATCTGATTTCATTTAGATAAGCTGGGGTGAGTGAGGCAGGAGGAGAGGTGGTCCCCTCCTGCACCCCCCCCCCCACCCCAGTGAAGGCATTCAGTCTGTATTTACTGAGTGGGCACCTCCATTCAGAGCCAGGCTTAATGCTGGGGATACAGCAGCAAGTCAGAGACATGAAGTGTTTGGGTGAGAAGTGCTCACACTAGGCCTTAAAGAATGGATGATGTTAGAATTGACTGCAGTGATGGAAATGATATTTTTTTTGTCAACTTCCTCAATTAAGTTATAGGCTTCTTTGCTCCATAATTGCCTCACCACTTTTGTTTTTCAGAGGAAGGAAGCAGGCAGGAATGAAGGCAGGAGGACAGCAAGCAGGAAGAGAGAGGAGGAAGAAGCATCTTCATTTTCATTTAGTTGTTCACACTGGTTGCCCGGGACTTGAACACAGGGATATACGGTCTGATGCTTTGGAGGTAAGTGACCTAACTGCACCAGGGCACGCTGTGTTGATTGTTCTTAACTGAACTGGGAATTGGTGGATAGAGAAGCAGATCACTCAAGGGGGCTGATTCTGGGGTGTGCTGGCTGGGGACCAGGAGACTGGACAAGAAGGTACATTTGATAATTGGGGATTGTGGGTCCTAAGAAGCCCTTGAAGACTCTTTGGGGTGCTGAGAGATGAGTTTTCTTGAGGTGGCAGGGAAGTGAGTTGGGTGGAGGGAGGCTTGAGTAGAGGGAAAGAGCTTTATCAGATGACCTTGTGGGGAAGCATAAGATGCCATTAGGATGGCCACTGGGGCTTCCAGTCTTGGGGCAGAGAGGAAAGAATGTGGTGGAAGTTTTAGGGGTGCAGAATGTGGGACAGTGGAGTGTATCCAGTAATGAGGGAGCTGCCTCAGAGCTAACACTGAGGAGCCAGTGTTTCTCTGCCTGATGTTTCTTTAGGAAGGGCTAACAGCCTCCCTATGGATTGTCTTGTGACCTATGGACAACAGGCTCCACACTTAGCCCCCTCCAGGACTCTAGTAGCACTCTCACTGGCCTCTGCAGGGATCCGGCAGGGAACCCATGACTTGAGGCTCCAGGCCTCTCAGGGGTGTGGTGATCAGGTGGGGAGAGCAGAAAAACTGAGCAGGAAGCTCTGGGACAGGGTGTGTGGCAGGGTTCCAAGCACCTGGGCATCCTGTACAGGAGACGATTAGGGAGGACCCTGCTTGCTTCCCAGTGAGGACTTCACCTTCTTTCATTCTGAAGTCAGGCAGCTTCCCAGGGAGGGAGGGTTCTTTGGGGGAGATGGAGAGCCCCCAAAGCCAACTGCCTCCCATTCCTGCTCCCCCTTCCCCAGCCCTAGATTGCTAGGTGAACTGTACCCAGAGGCTTCTGGGAGCTGGGGGCAGGAAGAGAGGTAATGGGAGGGCATTTGCTGAGTCTGAATATCTGAATGGATATCCTTTAGCCTGAGCAGTTGCCAGCTCAGGTCCTTGGAAGCAATCTCAGGCTTGGGGAGCAGATCCCCCGCTCTCCCAGGCAACCACAGTGACATAAAATTCTATACCTCTAGCCTTCATTAACAACCTTGTCAGGGCCCTGACCCCACCCTTTCACTCTAGGCCAATAGAGTCTGCAAAGAAAGGAGGAAATGGGCAAAATACAGGCCAATTATGGAAGATAGAGCAAGTCTCACCTCCCTAACTTTTTCTCCTTTCAGATTCTCCCTCCCCTCTACTTTAAATCTTAATTCATCTTATAATAAATTTAATTATACAATATTACTTCAACAAGTAACAGGATTTACTGCATACCCAACCCTACCCTGTCTGGTAGCATCAGACAGGGCACAAGTCCAGAATAAGAGAAGTTGCTACCCATTTCCTATAAGTAAAACAAGCATTTGGGGTGGGAGTGCCCAGGTTATCTTGTTAACATATGGCTTTGCAGAGGCTGCCTCTTGGAAGGCCAGGAGGATACACCAGGGGAACTCTCAATGCAGGTCAAATAGGCAGGTCCCATCCAACCCCCATGCTTGACTTATCTCCCCGGGACAGCTGTGAGCACAGGCTCTTTGCCTCTGATCCTGCAGCATGTTTAACAGCCCGTGCCTTGGTATGTGTGACTCCATGCATGTCGATGTGTGTATGTGTGCAAGACTGCACACCAGTTTGTCCCTGCATGGGCACAACGGTAGAAGGGTGTTTGAATGGAGATGTGGCTAACTGTGGCTTTATACATAGCTCTAGTCTTCTTGCTTCCTTCTCCTGCTGGCCAGGGCAACTCTCTGTCCCTCCTGCACTGATCCACTGTCCTTGTCTGTACTGAGCCACCTGGGGGTTGGGGACATCAGATCCCTCTTTAAGAAAGCTCCCACTTACTGGTCCAGCCCTTATTCCCCTCTGCCTTCTAGGGCAAATCTGTATCAGACTGCCTGGCAGAGAAGTAGAAACATAACTGTCCCTCTCTGAGACTGGTCTGCGCTTTGTCTCCTCAGCCCCAGACCAGTGCATGGCTCTTAGCTTGTCTCTAAGGCTTATTGACCTGGTGTTTTATGGGCCTTGGGAAGTAGTGACACACACTCTTTTGCCATCTTGTTTCTCCCCCTTCTTGAAAAGAAGCCAGTGGAATTGGCCCCTGGCTGATGTGCTTCCTCTGCCCAGGTCGCCTCTGGCGGCATTGTTCTAAAAGACAGAGGCACACAACTATTTTGGAAAACAGTTTGGAATTACCTAATGAAGTTGATTAGGTTATACTCTACAAGACAGAAATTCCTTTCCTGGGAATTTACCTAGAGAAATGTGCACACACACCAGAAGAAATATCTAGAATGTTTTAGAAGAGCTCCAAACTGGAAACAACCCAAATGTCCATCAACACTAGAATGGATAATTAAATTGTAGTACTTTCACACAATGAAATACAATACAAGAAAAAAATGGATCCAATCACAGCTCTTATTCATGAACATGAATGAATCTTCAAAAACAGTAAAGTGATGGTCACCCCGGTGGAAAGGCAGTTGGGTCTGCGGCCTTTGGCCAGCACAGTTCATATACTCCCCAAGGACCCTGGTTTGTGTCCCAGGACCGCGGCTAGGGTGGGGAACAACCAAGGGGAACAACTCAATAAAATAAAGTGCTTTTTTCCTCCTCTTTCTTCCTGCCTTTCTTCTGCTCTCCTTCATTCCTGCCTGCACCTTTCCTAAAAAAAAGAAAAAAAGTATGCCAAAGAAACAAGATAAAAAAGAACAAATTCAGTATTAGTGCAATCATAGAAAGTTTGTTTTTGTTTTGTTTTGTTTTTAAAGGAAAGGTGAAGGCAGGAATGAAGATGAGTAGGGAGGCAGGAAGAGCGAGGAGGAAGAAGCACTTTATTTATTTTTCTTTAGTTGTTCACACTGGTTGTTTCCCCCAGTTCCAGATCTTGAACCAGGGACTTTTGGATGTATGTGGACTGTGCCACAGTAGACTAACCTCCTAGGCCACCCAGTTGTAGAAAGTTTAAAAACAGGCAGTCTAAACAATATTGCTTAGGGATGCACACAGATGTAGAAAACCATAAATAAAAGTGAGAAGAGAATTGTTATTAAATTCAGGATGGTACTTCCTCTGGGGAGACTATGTCAGGGAGGAGTGTGTGGGCTTTTAAGTTACTTGGGATGTTCACTTCTTCGGCCTGGGTACTGGGTACAGAAGAGTTTATTATTTTTCTTTATACTGCATATAAGCATGTTAAATATTCTTCTGTATAGACCATACATTTTACAAAAGGGTGGAGGGGGGGAAGGATGGTGTGTGCCCTGCTTCTGCCCCTTCTTTTCACCTATCCCCACCTTGTCCTCAAAGGGCAGAGGAAGGGCCATTTCTCTGGATGAATATGAGGGATGAGGGCCTCCCCTTTGCAACTAGGCTCTGGCTACTCCAGGGTGAGAAGGCTCCAGGAAAACAGGGCCAGGAGAGGCCGGCTGGCCCTGCTGTTTCTGCCAACTCCGGGGATTAGGCCAGGGCTCTGGCCCACCTGTTGTTTCACTCATTCAGCAGGAACATAGCTTACTGAGTGCTTACTGTGAGCACTGGGTGCTTTGGGAGGGTTCAGATAAGTGAGAAATGGTCTTTGACCTCAAAGATGGTACAAAAGACCAAGAGGTAATCACATACATAAATAACTGTGGTGTCAGAAAAATGTGATCCAAGTGTCACGTGACTCATCTAATCTTTCAATAAATATTTATTGAGCACCTATTGTATTCCAGGAACTGTGCTGCATGGTGAGCCCATAAAGGCAGTTAAATCAGAATTTCTCTCTAGTTCTTAACCTAATGCAGGGGAAAGAGACATAAGAAAAAAATACAACAGTGCTAGGGTGGGGTGGTGGTGGGGGCTTTGGTGCAGATACGCCCAGGGAGAAGCAGGAAGGGGCCCCAGGCAGGTTGAGTGAGAGGGAGAGAGGAGTGGGGAAAGGTTGGAAAAGGAAGGTCTTAACTGAAAGGCTAAAAGGACATCTTTACCAGAGGGGCCAAGTGGGGCAAAGCTCTGCTGACTCTTTGCTCCTGGAACACAAGTTCTCAGCAAGGATGGGGAAAGGAGAAGCATAGGGGGAGCTGGAGGGGGACCTGTCATATCTGCTTTGCAAGACATTAGCTCTTCTAGGGCCTGGGAGCCACTGAAGGATTTACGTGTCCCCCCACCCCACCCCCCGCCCCCGGGGAGTGACAGTTCACTCTGGCTTAGTATAGAGGAAGGGTTTGAGGGGGTATGGACTGGAAGAGGGGTAACGAGTTGACTAGTTGCTATGGATCCAAAAAACATTTAGAGACACATCACTAGGTTTGAGAGTGGGTAGGTGTAGGGAAGGCCAGCTCCAGGAACAGCACCCTGCAGGGTAATCTCAGGTCTGGGTCCTGAGGAATACTAAGTGTGGGCAGAAGTAGGGGACAGCCAGGAATGTGGATGAGGCTCTCCCGCATTTAATCCCAAGGCTCCCAAATGCTGGCATATGGACAGAACTGGTCTGAGGAAGTGAGAAAAACGGGCATGTGGTAAGCTTCTCATAAATCAAATGTAGGCACTTTAGAGAACTATGCTTAGAAATGTTTGCAATGAAATCAGTAAGACAGGGTGAACCCTTGTGGCTAAGGCAGCTGAGAAGCTGCACAGGGACCCTGTAAAGGCCGAGGACCTGGTTTTGCCAACCAAACCCCCGGTGGGGGGGAAAAAAGAAAAAAGATGATTCTTCCTTTCCTTCCTTTCTTTCCTTTCCTTTCCCTTTCCCTTCTTTCCTCCCACCCTCCCTCCTCCCTCCCTCCTCCCTCCCTCCTTCCTCCCT
>RJWH01008405.1:0-30741 GCA_004363575.1 Solenodon paradoxus
TGTCAGAGTCTCATCACAATCTACAGACCAAACTCTTTCCTATGGTTGGAATTATGTTAATAAATAGATGACTTTCTCTCTTATCATTAACTCTCCATTTTAATCATTACTACAAAAAATATTCATGTTTTGACACATGGCACGGTCAATCAGAGGATTTGCAGGATCGGGAGAAGACTAGTCTTGAAGCAGCAGAGTATGCAATAGTGCACACCTGACATATTTATTTAATTAAATTATTTCTCTTCTATTTGAATCTTTGTGTTTAAATTTTAACACTAGAAAAATTCTTTTCTGTGAGAGCTTAATTCAAAGAGTTGATTTGACTGATTTACTCCCTGGCCAATTGACAGAGCTGAGGAAGGTGAGGAGAAAGGACTTAACTCCTCCTTTTCTTAGTAGAGTAAATAATGACACCTCCCTGATTTCAATATTGTTAAAAATGTGGAATATATCTAACTTTTCTAAATTTATTATCTGTATCCAAATAATGAGCTGAGATGAAATGAAATTCTGAATCCCACTTTTCTAAATCATGTTTGCTTTCTGCTGATACACATAATATCTGATTTGAGGCACACTTGAGAAAATTTATTTGAGTTTACTATTTAAGAAACGTTTATTGTGACAACATTGTTTTACAAAATAATATGAGCCCATAGGGGTAACTTCAACATAAAGTAAATATATGTCAAGACAACACACCCACCACCAAATTGCCAAAAGTCCTTCACCGCTGGTCCTTGGACCCCCAAAACCACTTGATCTTGCCATATACCCCTTTCCTCTCTGGTAACCTTATCTTTATCATCAGACTATTGTCTGAGGCTTGTTTTGTCTGTTCATTTGCTTTGTTTCTGTATATTCCATATATGAGTGAGATTATCTATTATTTAGTTTGTCTGACTTATTTCACTTAGCATAGTCCCCTCTCGTTCCATTCATTTTATCACAAATGTCAGGATTTCATCTTTTTTTAGGACTGTATAGTATCCCATGGTATATAACATATATATACATATAATGGGTATATACATACACGCACATATATACATACACACCACAGTGTCTATCTTCTCTATTCATTCATATGATCTTTGGCATTTAGGTAGTTTTTAGTTCTTGGCTATAGTAAATAATGCTGCAATAAACATGGGAGTGTATGTATCTTTTCAAATTAGTTTTTGTGGGGTTTTTTGGTAGATACCAGAAGTGGGATGACCGGGTCATATGGCATTTCCAAATCCTTTTTTTTTTTTTAGTATTTCCCTGTTGCTTTTCATAAAGCCTGCACCAGCTGACAGTCCCACAACAATGGTAATGTGTTCCCATTTGTCCACATCCTTGCCAACATTTGTCATTTCCCATCTTTTGGGAAATAGTATTTCTCACAGGTATAATAATTCATTGTTGTTTTTAGCTGCATTTCCCTAGTAACAAATAAGGAAGAACATCTTTTCATGTGCTGATTAGCCATCTCTAGACCTTCTTTGGAGAAGTATCTATTTAATTCTTCTGCCCATTTTTGATTTGTTTTTTCTGCTGGGTTTTATTAATTCTTTATGTATTTTGGATATGAAGCCCTTGTCAGATGTGTGATATGCAAATATCATCTCTTAGTCCGGAGGATGTCTTTTAATTTTGGTGATAATTTCTTTCACTGTGCAGAAGCTTTTTAGTTTGATGTATCCCATTTGTTTTTGTTTCCCTTGACACTGAAGCCGTGTCACCAAAATCTCTCTAAGGCCAATGTTATGGAAATACTGGTTATGTTCTTTTATAAGAATTTTATGATTTTCATTCTTACATCCAAGTCTCTAGTGAATTTTTAATTATTTTTTGTATTAGTGTTAGAGTCATTTAGATTCATTCTTTTGCATGTGGCTGTCCAGTTTTCCCAACATCGTTTTTTGAAAGGATTTCTTTCTCCATTGTATGTTCTTGGATGCCTTGTTGTAAATTGATAGACCACATATGTGAGAGTCTATTTCTGGAGATTTTGTTCTATTCCACTGATCTGTGTCTTTATTTTTATATCAGAACCTTACAGATTTGTTCACCATTGCTTTATGAAACAGCTCAAGATCTGGGGATATTATACCTCCACTTTGTTCTACTATGATTGTTTGGGCTTTTTGGAGTCTTTTGTGATTCCACACAACATTTTTAAAATTTCCTTCAAAAATGCCTGTGAAATATTGATTAGGATTTCATTAAGCCTGAGATTGCTTTTAGTAGGATGGCTTTTTTTAGCAATGTTAATTCTTCTCAGCCATGAGCACGGAAAGTCTTTCTTTCTTTTTGTGGCTTCTTCTATTTCTCTAAACAAAGTTTTAAATTTTTAATTGTACAGGTCTTTCGCTCCTTTGTTAGGTTCATGCCAAGGCATTTAATTATGTTTGTTTCTATTGCAAATGAAATAATTTTCTTCATTCTGTTCTCTTCTATCATATTGTGGATTCTCACCACTCCTTTTTTTCTTCTTTAAAGGTGCAGGCAGGAATGAAGGCAGATAGGCTGGTAGGCAGGTAGAAAGAGGAGGAAGAAGCATTTTAATTTTATTTATGTTAAAGAAAAGGCACAGGCTAGCATGAATGTGATTAGGCATGAAGGCAGTAAGAGAGAGGAGGAAGAAACAGTTCATCAATTCTTATTTAGTTGTTCATCTTGGTTATTCTCCTGAACCCAGGTCTTGAACCAGGGACCTTGGGATGTATGTGGTCTAAACCTGGTGAACCAATTAAGTAGGCTACCAAAGCCCTGCTTTAACTTATCTCAGTGTTCTCATTGGTATTCCCCCTTGACCTGGAACACAAACCTGGATCCAAGAAATGTATATGGACCATGCTTCTTCAGAGGTGTCTGGATTAACCTCTTCTCTTCTCAGGCTGCACCTCATCACTGTTATTAAACATCCTGCTGGAGGTCCTTTTCAGAGCAATTAGGTAAGAAGAAATAAAAAGAATCCAAATTGGAAAGGAAGGAATTGTTTGAAATTGTTTCAACTAATTGTTGAAACTTAATTGTTTCAACTAATTGTTGATGACATGGTAATATATGTAGAAAATCCCAAGGACTCCATCAAAAAACAACTAGAGTTCATTAATGAGTACAGTAACAGGCTATAAAATATTTGTACAAACCTGTTGACCTGTGCTGTTTTGCTTGTCAGTCTCTCACAGGTTCAGGAGAGTCAGGTTTGATCAGCTGGTTTAGCAGTTGGGATCTGACCACAAGATGGCAGAGCACCTCTGCTGATGCAGAGTAGATGAAGGGTTCCTTTGGTTGTTGTGTGAGAGTAGAGGCTACGAACAGAAGTACATGTCTGTGTAGACGGTATAAGAAACCACTGTGCTTTGGAGGAAAGGAAGAGATAGCCCAGCGATAGATTTACTCTACTGGCTGGAAATTGCAGGTCTCAAGTGTGAGAACAATGAAGATATTTACTGGACCTTTGTTCCTGTTCCTGTGGCTGCAGCTAGTTTGTAAGTTAAGAACTTTTGGAACCACAGTGTTTTAGTAAATGTTCATTAGAGATCAGAGGAGGGGGTTGATATTTTCCAGATTACCTCCAATTACTTTATCATAATCATCCAAATTTTGGAGAACGAAGGCTTGACGATTTTGTCTGACCTTTCTTTTATTCACAGGTGTGAGTAGAGGAGGAGAGGTGGAGCAGCAGCCTTCTTTCCTGCGTGTGCAGGAGGGAGACAGCTTGGTAATCAACTGCACTTATACAAACAGTCTCTTTTCCTACTTTTTTTGGTATAAGCAAGAGTCTGGAAAAGGTCTCCAGTTGCTTATATATACCTTTTCAAATGACAAGGAGAATCAAGAACAAGGAGTCTCTATCAGAGTGGATAAGAAGAACAAGCATTTTTCCCTGCATGTCACACCTGCTCGTCCTGGGGACTCAGCCACCTACTTCTGTGCAGCAAGTGCACAGTGAGTACCAGGCACCTGCAGCCTGTACCCAAACCTGAGACTGATGAAAATCTCACTTTTTCTTTGCTTTAGACCTCCAACTCAGGAATTTTACTGCATTGTATTTTAAATATATAAACATTTGAAATATCATTAAAAAGTTCAGTTCCAAAATGACCCAGTAAATGCTATGATAGGGACTTCCCTGTACCCTCCTTTAGGAGAAGTTAGCTTCTCTAAAGTAGTAAATAGGAAACTTGAGATGGGCTAAGACTCTTTAGAAGACTAACCACTCAGTAGAGAATAGAGATCCTCACTGTGAATCCAGTTCTAGCTGGTTCAGTGAGCTTGCACACTAGCAACATAGGTATCCCACAGTGATCTTTGCTTTACTAGTTGGTGAGATTCATGCCAGGAGTGGAGATTTAACATTCTGATCTGCACACTTGAAGAAGCATGATGAGTGACAGTGCGTGTACCAGTAAAGGACCACCCAGTCAGTGTATGTGATGATGACACATCTCCTATGTCCCCTCCCCTTGGTATTGTTTTATAGCTTTGTTCCTCTGAAGCTCCCAGAGAGCCTGAATGAGTCAGTCCTCTTTTCCTAATGTGAAATCTACAAGAAAGTTCTTACTCAGAGAAAAAGAGCCCTGGGTCTTTCCTCTTGCAAGAGCCAGGCAAGAACCCCATTGAGATGCTAATATTAGAACCTTTCAAAAGGATGATTAAGGGTGCTTTGTGAATTCTTAGTTAGCTGTCTGTGTTTTGGGGTGACTTTAGGGTACCATTCAGAGTTCTCCCTACCAGGAACTTTGTGGTGTCAATGTCAGAGAATATTCTTCTTGATGGATTATTATTTGAATAATAGCACCTATTAACTCATACTGATTATAAAAATTTTACTGCATGCCATAAGAAAAAAACTCCAGAAAATATAAAATGGAAAGTTAAAATCTAATGTTTTCATCTAGATATATCATGGCTAATATTTGTTATACAATCCTCATTAAGATCATGTTAAAAATTAGGACACAGACTGACATTTTGACTTAATTCACTCAATATTTTATCCTAACCTGAAAATTTCACATTTGTCAAAAGTGATAAAACCTATTTTTAGATTATTTAGTGTCACCATATCATTTCTTCTTTAGTCATATTATTTAATCATATAAGTGGTAAAATGCAGTATTTCTCAGAACTCACATGTTACCCTCATAGAGGTCAAAGTAAAGCCCCCATTTATCTTGCGTTTCTTCACAGGCTGGATAAAGAAGCAAATTAATAATAAGCTTGAATAATAAAAATGTTATAACATATATAGGTAGAATTACATGCACTTATTCTGAGTTATCCTGGGCAGACCAATAATTTATATCCTGAGCCGAGGCATAGAAAGGGGATCTGAGTGTCTCAGGGCAGAGAGGATGGGTCACCATGTTCAAAGAGGAATGACTCATCTTTACTCTGAAACTAAAGATAAATAACTTTCCTTTGTACTTTTTCTAAGAATTACAGAAAAAGGACCACTCTAGTTTAGGAGATGTGTGAAGGACCAGGGAGTAGAAACTATGGTGTCTTTGATTAGGGAGAGGGCTAAAAGGTTAGAACAGCAAGAGCTTTTCCTTTGCATGTGAGCTGTCCTCCACTCTCCTTGACTCTCCATGCCAGAATGGGGCATCCACAAGAGACTAGGGCAGAGAGACTGGGCGTTCTGCATTAGTCCCTACACTTTTTAAATAGATATTTTTTTTAATGTGGCTTCCACTAACAGTAGTTGTAGTAGTAGTAGTAGTAGTAATGGTAGTAGTAGTGTTATAGCTCTCTCTCAACTGACAAAATCCAAACGGTGCTTTTACAGAAGTAATGAAGTCAGCTTTATTATGCGTGGGGCAGATATAGAATCTGAGCCCCCAAATCCTTTTGGGATACACTTATTTGTGAGGGAGAGGGGACGGTGAGAATTAGAACAAGAGTTACAAATGGAATTCTGTTATTCATTTGTGAATTCCTCACATGGATAACACACAGGATTCACATACTTGTAAAATGTGCATAGGATTTCGTTCTCAGAAAAGGTCCTTTTATGCAGTCAGTAGCTTCCAGCCAGTCTAGACTGTCAGCTGCTTGGTGGCTGGGTGGTCACTGTTGGTCCTTAGTGGCTAGAAACTGGGGTGCGGCTTACTTTCTTCTACAGTAGTAGTAGCAGTAGTAGTAAAAGTAATAACTCGTACAGGTATTTCGAGTGGGAGCAGGTCACTTAAGCGTGATGTCAAATTGAGAAAGAATTCTGTGAAGAAGCTCAATAACAGCAAATGGTAATTTTATTAGAAGTATGGAGAGAGAAATAATCTCTCTGTGGGCATAAAGCTACATTTTTGTAAACTAAGGCAGGATCTTATATACATGGATCATCCATGTTGTAATGTTGATAAGAAAATATCTTTTCTTCTAGCTTATATTTAGCATGACTGTGGCTCCAGCTTATCTTGGTTTGGGTGGTTTTACCTTGTATTTAGTACACCTGTGTCTAGCTTATCACCTGCTAACTTGCAAATCTGATATCCTGCTTCCTTGTTCTCAGGGACCCCTCATTTTCCATAGGCTACTTTTCATTATTTCTTCCCTGTCCAAATAGGGTTAGAAATATTTTTGGTGGTGAAGGTAAGGTCTCTTCTGCATCTGCTTTCTCATGGACATAAGCATAGAGATGTCCCTACCTGGGGCCCAGTAAGTTCCAGTCCTAAGGTAACTATGGGAGAAGGGCCTGTGGGGATGGTAGGATGATAGAGTTCAGTGTATGCAGAGTACACCAGATGTGGTCTTTGCTCCAACAATTGAGAGTCTTGCTGCAACACTAGTTGCAATTTAATTGATTCTAGGTGAAAAGAAACACATTTTTCTACCAGATTAAGAGTCAAGGTGCAGGTGGACCTTCATAGCATAGTGGATAAGGCTACTAAATATAGTCCACATATTTCCCAGTAACCCAGGTTTGAGACTTGGGGTTGGGAGGAACAACCAAGATTAAAAACAAAATAAGATAAGTATTTCTTCCTCCTCTCTCTTCCTCTCTGACTGCCTACTCACCTTCAGTCCTGCCTGTACTTTCCTTAAATAAAAAAAGAAAAGGTCCAAATATTTAGAGTATGGTTAGGGTGAACAAGAATAACAGTGTTGATAGTTTCCTGGCTTCTTTGGGAAATTAAAATGATTTATATCTTAAGGAAGAAGTCAATAGTTTTGAAATGTCTAAAAGACTATAACAAAGATATTAAGGATAGAAAGAGTGAAACACATAGAGGGAGTCTCTTTTCGTAGACAGCAAAAAAGGATGAAAGTGTAAGTAAATTTTGGAAAAAGCTTCATAGTTACGGCTGGGATCTATACCAGCTATGGGCAGAATACAGATTTTGCTAGATTTGAGTCTTCACAGAGGCAGAAAATGTGGAAAAATAAGAAAGAAAAGACCCCAATGTTATCAAAAGAATTATCCATGACACTCCCTGGTATGGTATGGTTGAATTCACTACCTCTGGCTGAGCTCAGTCCATATGTATTCCAGGGCCTGGATTCATCCCAGGGACGGGGTTGGAGGGAACAACCAAGACGCGCTACTAAAAGAAAAACTAATGATATTCTCTTATCCTCCATTCTCTTTCTGCCTGCCTGCTTACTTGGATTCCTGACTGCACCTTTCCTTTTTTTTTTTTCTAAAGAAGAAAGAATAAAAGCATTGTTTATATCTACCACATTTATTTATCCAAAGGGATCCTTTGAAAAGGAATTTGGCTCACAGGTATAGGTCATATCTGACTTATTTAATTTTCCTTCTTGATCAACTGGTTCTTCACCTGGAACAGAAGTTTTTATTCTGGGTAAGTGTACCCAACTTGCAATGCCCTCAAGTTTTACTGCAGTTGGCAAAGGCGTTTAAAATAACTATGGTAAAAGATGTGACTGTACATTAACAGGGAAAATTGCTTAATTCTGTGCCATACAGCATTTTGGAATAATAACCAGAATGGCAACTGTTTTACTATAGCATATGAGACTTTTAGGATTATACCCAGTGAAGTCTTTCAGAGCAATTTCCCTTTGCAGCAACGAGTCTTAATCATGGGTCACTTTTGTCAATTTAAGTCTTTAGACTAAAGATTTAGGCAACTGTTTATATTAAATCTGGGAAATGATTCTGCCAGAAGATCAGTGTGCTTCAGTCTGATCACCACTACCTTTCACCTAAATTTAACACATATTTGGGACATGTGATGTCATAGAAAACCTGAACTTCTTTTTGTGATATTTTAATAGTTTTAAAATATTCAAATACTCAAAAGGCAAACTAAAGGACTCTCAAGGTTGAGGCATTACCCATGTTAAGAAACATATAGAATGTAGAAGCCAAAAGTTTAAGAAATAAGCAACCAAATTAAACTAGATGAAGTACTTCTCGTTTATCCCCAGAACCTGATGTGGGGAAGGACGAGTTGATTTATTGGGGTGCTGGGTGAGGACAGAGTAAACAGCTCCCCATTAATAAGAAAATCAACATTTTTATCACCAACTATCAGGCTTACCTAGGCTTAACTGTTGAGACAGAAAGTTGGGGAGTCAGTTTACTTCCTGAGCCTCATCATTGGTCTTCTTTCCTTGGTATATATACTAGAAGATGAAATACATTCCTTCTCACTCTGGAGGTGGTAGCAGTTCTTTCTTTTTGTGCAAGGAGTATGGCTTGGGTGGGCTTCTGGTGTGAGGGCACTTTTTGCTCAATTGGCTAATTTCATTACAATGTTAGTAGGGTCCTCCTCATCTTGGTCCATTTGCTGGCAGCACGGGCTTCCTAGTTGTGCCTGGACAAACCAATGTCAGCAGGTTAAGGTAATGGTAGCTACTAAAAATTTGAGCCTGTTATCTGGTCCTGTATGTAGTCCTCCATTCCTTTTTTGTCCCTTCTGCCTTATCTTAGGTTTATCCTATCAAAGACTACATCAAGGAGTTGGTGATAAGGGGTTCATGGTCCTATTGTCAACTTCTGGAGTTTCCTTGTGATATCTGTGGGATATTGGCTAATAAAATGCATGCCAAATATTACTTGGTCCTCTGGTGTAGTAGGGTCAAGTTTGGTGTCCTTGGTGATCTCTTCCACCAGCCTTCCTTGGAAAAGAACAGAGTTTTCTTTGGGTTTCTGAATTATTTCACTAAACCGTTTATCATTTAATATCTTGTTTATCCCTTTCTTCATTCCATCTATGATGAAGGTGACCATATAACCTCAGAGTCTTCTCCAAGGCCTTCCCTGCTGATAGTGTCAGTGAGAGCCCAGAATTGCATCTGCTCTAACAGAACAGTCTGGGTTATTTGGGATGTCTAGCAGTCAATTCATACCCATGCCTCTTTGCTTCTCCCCAGATTCTATTTTTTTCCTAGTGGGTGGGTGAAAATTATATCTTGTTGGGGTAAGTGAAAAGTTAATAAAAGTGCTTGGAATTCCTCTGTGAACTTAGTGAGGTCCTCCAAATAGCGTCCTAGTTTCTGTTGATTTGAGACAGATCAGTCATGGAAAAAGGAACTGGTAGTCAGTTGTTTTGTCGTCCCTATTAGCAATCTCTCTGAGAGAGCAAATGTTAGAAGGCTTTTATCAGTGCTTTGGCTATGTCCTGTGGAACTCTGGTCAGACAGGTTTGGTATAGGTGGGATTACATGAAAGTGGAGCAAAAGTGGCAGGAGGGTCTAATGGAAGTTCTGTGTTTGGGTTCATCAGTGGGCCTGGAGTGGCCTACAGAGGACTGAATCACCTAATGCGACCTCAGATCTTTCCACATGGAATTTATTAGACATATGTGGCAATGCTCTCATAAATATGAATCTGGGCTAAGGGCCATGAAAACTTGCATATAGGGGACTTTAGAGAGAGAGGAGGGAAAAATTGGCTATCATTTTTTCTGTTGACACCATTCTGGCTGAGGGTGTCTACAGTTCTTTTTGCATGGTTTTGTGGTTGTCTGAAGAACTGCCTGTCCAGAACCCTTTCAAACTCATGACATATTTTCCAAATGACTGAAGGGGCACTTCCTGAGAAGGAAATAGTTTGAATTGAAAAATGAGTAAAGCGTGTCAGTGAGGTGAATACTCTTCCTCTTAAGACATCCCTAAGCCCTGGGGTGACACAAGGGCTTTCATTGGGTTTTGGGTACCCATCAGGGAGGTGCCCTAAACAGAGTCCCACATCCCTAAATGAGTGCCATTGATTTCTCTGAAAAAGCATTCTTCTTGAGTTCAGTCCCTTAACAGAGGGAAATGGTGAGGGAGAGAGAATGAATTCAAATCCTAACATTGTTCACCATAACTGGTGAATGGTGGTACCACCCCTAAACAGATGGATTGGAAGGAGGAAAATGCTCTTGGGAGCAGCATTTTTATCAGTTACTCTTACTGGCTCTGGAGCACTTAGGAAGTCCTTACAGCATTTTCAGAATCCAAAAGGGAGTCACCCCATCCAGGACCTCACAGCCTATAAGTGAGTCGTAAGAAAAGTTCTCAGCCAGCCGTAGTTACTAAATCCCACTCCCCAGAAATAGAAAAAAGATAGACAGCACTCAGCAGTGCTACTGATCAGATGTATTCTCCCTGTACAGGACCACCAAAATGTTGCAAATAGGAGGAGGGTACTGATATGTCCCATGGCATGGTGTCATTCTGAGAGATAATTCAACAGAGGAGCTCCATAATGGTACATGGCAAATTTATTAGGAAAACACACACACACACACACACAAACACACACACACACACATTCTGAGGATTACTCTGTGAGCAGTAAAGTTGCATTTTTGCTAAGCAGAGGCAGGATCTTGTAAAGTTTGATACACATGTTGGTATGGGTTGACAAGAAAGTGTCTTTTCTGCTAGTTTGTCTTTAGCATTCTGTGGTTTGAGTGGTTCTAGATTATTTTGGTCTAGCTTATCTCCTGCTGACTTGTACATCTGTTGTTCTGCTCCATGTTCCTTGTGCTGTCTCTGATCACAAAGATAGTGAAAAAGTAAGAAATATATTTAAAATAATATATCATTTGAATAAAAGGTAAGATCTAAATTGATGGGGAAGAACTTGATTATTCCTCACATTTATTGAGTGATGTTTAGGTTGGAGGTTTTTAGACTTGCTCCTGAAGCATCCCTACATAGTGTGAAGAATGAACATGACCTTTTTTCCTTCAAATTTGTATGACAAAGGCACAATAATCTAATGCATTTTGCTGTAAGTGCAAACAGTCCCATTGTAACTTTAAATAATGTGAATGATCAATTTTATTGTATTGCCATTGGGAAGAGTCCTTAGGACCCTCACTTTATGAATTAAATGAAGACTCACATGCTGACACTTTGAAAAGAAAAAGTTTATGCAAAACACAGTAAGGTCTTCTGTTGGAGTCAGAAAACAAAGAAAGCTTGGAGCTAGAGCTGGCAGAACATCCAGGACACCAGACCCAAGACACTTGGCGAAGGCAGCTGTGTGAAAAAAGTGGGACAGTGTGTCTGTAACTGTTTTCCCACCAAAATAAGATACAGTTATTTTGTTAGAGAGCAAAGCTGTATAACCAGTCCAATGTAATTATAAACTTGCTTACATAAGCTGCTTGAAGCAATGCTGTGTATTAACCCAATAAATAAGTGGAAACCAGGATGGTAGGGCCTTCAGTCCAAGAGAGGAAAGACCGTTGGTCCCCTGACCCCAGCTTTCCTATGTTCTTATACTATCTCTTGAGTTTCTCATTCTCCTGTGGTGCCTTTCCTCAACATCCATGCTCCCAGGATCGAACTCCTGGAGCCCTCTTAATGAGAAGCCTTCTGTTGTCCAGGGCATAGGGTTTACTTAAAGTTTAGAGTTATGGGAGGTGAGAATGGAGTGGTTACAAGATAGGTTTAAGCTGTATTAGACCTCTGATTCTTTAGGGGAAATTCTTAAGCCCAAAGCATTTTTAGCAGCGTTGCTGATTGACTGTTCATGTTCCCCAAGATGACTTTATCCTAGGATATTCTGAAAAATAACTGACAAGTGGGAAGTTGCTTAGTGCTTCTGTTTAGTCCCACATTACCATTACTTTACTGTGGGTCATGGCCATAACTAGCCTCTAACACCACTGTTTAATAGATGCATATTTATTTTACATAATCTTTTAAATAATTTGCCATTTCACTCATTCTCAATTTTTCAGTACTATTAATTCTTCCAAAATTCTTTATTTTGTTTTCTGCCTTGTGGGCTAATATATGTTAATCAATAAGTTAATGGGGAAGAATTTTCTAAACTGACGAGCAGTGAAAGAAATCAATGGAATACTAGCAAACTTATTATATAAATATTGAAAGCTAAGTTGTGGGGAAAATGACCAAAGTGACATTCAAACCATGATTTACTGTTAATTTTCTATGTATTTGACAACAGATTAATACATTTTTTGAGTTAGTTTTTCTGTCCATGAAAAGAAGAACATTAATATTTAAATAGGTAAGTACATAGAAGCTAGGATGAAGAGCTTACACAGGGAAAAACAATATTGTTCACAAATACATGGAAAATGTTTAAACCTAATGGTACTCATAAAAATGTAAATAGCTTTAAACATCTTATTGGGAATTATAGGAATAATTTAATAGCAATATTACAAAAGAATAGTTGGAAACGATTCAATAAAATAGATATACTCTGAGGGAGAGTAAATTTGTAAGGTATTTTGGAGAGTAATTAAAAAATATTACTGAGTAATCTGAAAACATCCACGTAATAGTTTCTAGAAATCTGTCTTCAGGAAAATACTCAATGCATATGTGTTACCAGTATTGCCTACTTTCTTCTAGTCTGTGAAAAACCTCAGAGAAATCGGGAAACTTTTCCTTGACCCCCAAACACATAGCAATAATTCTTTACATAAATATCTGTATTATTTAAACTACTCTAAAATAATAACCTAAATAAGTGATCTTAAATGGATTTAAAGATTTTATAACTCAAATGGGATATTATATAGTGAGTAAGTGGCATGTACATAACCTGTAATGATGATTGAAAAGTGTTAATTGAAAAGAATAAAGATATTAGGTGGTATGTTAGCTGCTTAGTGAAAATATAAACTATGTAAATGTTGTAAAGTAATGGCCACAATATCAATAATGTATAGCCTTACTTAGATAGAATAGGCAGTGATTTTATCCTTTCATTTTTTAAATATATTTTGCAAAATATCAATCATATTTTATTTAGTTTTGCTAAACCATCACTTTCTGTAAATTCTCTAAAATTCCTCCTCGTTCTGAAGTTCAGTGACCCTGATTCAGGCAGCAATGATTTCCTGAGCAGTGTATTCTCTGTTGTATTTCTTTTCTTATATTAATAGTTCACATTCACTGAATTTCTACAGAGTATGATGCACTATGAAAAGCATTTAATGTACATTAGTTCATTTGTTCCTGTTATTCACATCCAAATGGCATCCATATTTTGTAGTCAAGGAAATTGATACTTGGAGATATTAAGTAGCTTGACTGAACTCATGCAGAGAGAATAAATGGAAAAGCTGGATTTTAAAACCATATCAGTTTGAGGTTGCAACACAATCTCTTAACGGTGACTTCCCAATGACAACTTTTCGCAATGACTCTTGTTGACAAGCCGCCATATGAAATGGATAGAGTTCCATTTATTACTCACCTGTTCAAAAAGCCTCACTAATTCTTTTCCGATAAAAGACCTACAACTGATTCATTCATTCAAAATCTTTGGCTTTCTAGACCCAAATTCTACTTCCAGCATTACTTCTCATTATAGTCTAGTTCATTCTCTACTTTCTTTCTTCCATGCATTTATCTTTTGATCGATGTAACCATCTATTGTTTAGGCCATAGAGTGGCCAAATAATTTTAGGGAATGACTACAAAACATCCATGCTGGGATTAGTAATGTAGAAAAAAAAAAGAAATTCTGATATATAAAATCAGAGGACCTCTGTATTTTTAAAAATAACTTGCAAGGCTTCTGACAGAGCATTCTGCATGAATGGGGATACTTCCCTGACTATAGTTCTTGCTGGATTCAAACTGATCACTACACTAGCCTGACAAGATCAAGAAGAAAGATATTTTGAAGTTGAAGCAGTAATTTTCCTACTTGTGGGAGGACAGCAGGGCTGAAGAAAGGATGTTCCTTCCATGAATCTGAGAAAGGTTCCTAGAATTCAGCTACACCTACTTAGGTGTTTTTACATTGTCTAGAACTAGACACCACTGCTATGTGGTGAAACCAGAATAATTTGACTGGGCAGTAGAATGGAGACTGGCAAATTGCTTATTTCTTCTGTTTCGAATCTTAATATTTTAAGTTCTATACTCATGTATTAAGACTCAACAGGAATACTTTCAGACTTGCCTCTTAAAGTGTCATCTAACAACAACAGTATCAGTGTCACTGCTAAATTTGTTAGAAACACAGGCTATCTAGTCCCACCCCTGCGCATGAACCAGAATCTGCATCTTAGGAAGACTGGGGAGATTGGATGTGCATTGATATGAGAAGTACCTTTCTAGAGTGCATTTCATTATGAACATACTAGGCCAGTGCTTCCTATCTCCTTGTATACTTTCTCAGATTTGAAAAAAAGTTCAATTTGATTTGAATGAGGCCAGTGTGTGTATGTAAAGCACTGAATAGGTTTGTCACTGATTGGCTGGGAAGAAGGCAGTGCCTCCTCTAAAGGAAAAACTCCAGGACACTCATCAAACTGATGAGATTGACTTGTGACCAAGGAGACTGAGCCACATTTCAGACCACAGTTGAGAAGAATGGAGCCAGTTCTGGGGGTCATTTTGTTGATTTTCTGGCTTCCATTGGACTGTGAATTGCAGACTTCCCGGTGATGGGGATAAAGAGATCCAGGGACACAACCCACAGGATAGAGGGGGAGATTATCAAGTTTCATTCCACATCATCTCTGATGATATTTGGGGTTATGAGTGTCAGTGTAGTGACTACACCTCATATTTCTGGCATTGTTTCTCTGCTCAGGGGCAGCAGCCAAAAACTGCACGGAATCCTCAGAATATCCAGGAAGGTGAAAAGATCATTGTGACTTGTAAATATTCAAATTTTTCTCCAATGTACTTAGAGTGGTACTGACAATATTTGGGAACAGGTCTCATAATCTTGCTAGGAATATGTCAAAAAGAGGGTGAGAATCAGACTGGAAGAGTGAGAATCACCTTTGCAATCAACCTCAAACAGAGCTCCTGGCATATCAGAGCCTCCCAGCTTGATGACTAGGCCACCTACCTCTGTGCTGCAGATACAATCAGGGGCCCTGCCTCTTACTTCTTGCACCCAATCCCTCCTAATCACTCACAGTCAATTTAGTTGTGAATGTGCTGTCCCCTGAAGGCTTACCACAATTCCTGGCATCATAAAGTGTGGGTACTCTGAGAGGGGTACAGCTTATGAGAGAGCTTGATTGCCCAGAAGCCTGTCTTACAGTCTCCATGGTGCTGATACTGATTAGGACTTTGAGCCATGGGTGAGATTTATAGGTTCCCATTTCCTCATCGGAAATGGATGGCCTTAAATATGTGATTTCTCAAGTTTGTCTCCTGCCTGAAATTCAAACACAGTGTCATTTTTCAGTGGAAAAAAGCCATTGAAAGTGCTAGAGAGCAAGGAAAGAGGACTTTGCGGGGGTTTATTTTTGTTTTTGTTTTCTTTTTTAGCAAGATAAAACCCAGATCTAATATGCACATACATTTGGAGAATACACATGGCAATAAATTTGCACCTTATATTATTTTCTAGTTTTCTTTATTTTTTTCCTTTGAATCATTTACTTACAAGTGTTTAGTTTAATTTCCACATATTCGTGAATTACCCAAAAGTCTTACTTTTACGGATTTCTAACTTCATTTAATTGATCTAGTAGAAAATTATTTATATGATTTAAATCATCTCACGTTTATTAATTTTTTTTGACTCCATTGCAGTAATTTCTCTCTTTATTGATTTCTCTTTTTGTTGGTGAGAGATGACTCCTATGCTTTCCTTTACTTCTTTATACATGGGTTTCATTAGTTCTTTGACCATATTTAAAATAGCTTATTTGCACTTTCTGTTAAGTTCAACTTGTGGTTTCCTCAGACTTTTCTTTTTCACTTTATTCTGATTTTTGTCTATATGGACCATATCTTGCTTTTCCTGCATGTGCTGTTTTTCAATTGAAAACAGAAATCTAAAAAATAATTATGGCAACAGTGGAAGTCCGATCTATCCCCTTGAGGCTCCTGCTATTGCTATTTGCTGTGTTTGTTGAGTTTGCTGTCTTTTTATTCACTTTCCTAATTTATAAATTTTACATTTTTTGTCACGTGTGGTTTCCAGAGCTTCCGCTTGATTTGTTTAGTGGTCAACTAAAAATTTGACAGAAATTTCCTTAAATGCTTGAAACCAGTATACATTCTACTCTTTGTCAATGAGTTTTGAGTGCACATTTGGGGCCTCCTTCAGTATTTAGTCAGGTACTTTAGAATTTTACCACAGCTTTTATAGAGTACCAAGATCAGTTGAGCCAGTGGATGTGGGGCAGAGACTAGGGCCTGCTTAGATCTCTCCTGGGCCTTCAAATGGCTCTTGCCATGCATTTCACTCTTTCCTACACTTGGACATGGCCATGTAGGTTCCCAGGAATATGTTGGTCCTTTCAGATTCCTCTAGGGACACATCATTCAGTTTTTCCTTTACATTTTTCTGTCAGCTTCTTATTTGTCCTTTTGGCATCATTTCTTCAGGCAGTAGTGTTGTTAAACTATTAGTGCTAATTACTTAGAATAAATGTTCTTGAGGAAAAGGCTGTTGACAATGAGCAACTTCTGCCTAAGGTAAAATAACTGTAAATCCTACCAATAGAGGTTTCCAAGGATGAAACCAGAGAGGGAATTTTCTGAGAATATGTTTTTGGAGAGTGCTGAACTCTTTTAGTTCTTTCAGTGACTGCTAGGCTGCACCCAGCAAGGCAGCTGGTTTCTAAGGCTATTGCAGAGTGAAGCAGAAGCGGGTACAAACCGGACAAAATATCACAAAGTTGTTCTCTGTTCTTATCAGAATTTAGCCAGTTTCCATATTAAATGCTCCTTGGATTATTGGGTTTATTTATAGGAATTAGAAAAAGTTAATTTTGACTTTTTGTTTTTGCCATTGCTTTTATAGAGATGACCTTTTGGAGGTCTTTATTCTGCCATTCCCACCATGGTATGTATTCTGTTGTGCCTCAGTAAACCTGGGACACAGAGCACTCTGTCTTTATAATGTCTCACAAAAAATCAGTTACAACAAGTAAGTAATTTTTATATCTGAAGATTTCACAGGTAAGGTCACATTATGTGTATGCTGCTTTTTGCAATCTGGGGTAACCCCATTATTTCCTCTCTGTTTTCCTTTCTGTGTGTGTGAGCATGTGTGCATGTGTGTGGGGGGTGGTAGGGGGGTTGGTAAGAAATGAATCAAGCAACCATTTTAGCTTGAGAAAGAAAACTATTTCACTGTTTGGTAATTATGTGTGACAGCACCAAGGGTTCGTTTGAATGTATTGAGTAGCCAGATGCAGAGGAAGAGTGTTGATATTTAAAGGAAAGGTTTTTTATTGAAGAACTGATCACTTGAGTGTTAGAGCTACATGGGTTGAACCAGTGGAAAGCAACAGGCTTCACTGCACTCAGTAAAGTTGAAAGGATTTTACTTAACCTTGGTGGGTATCCTGGAATGATTTCCAAAGACTGGCACCCCTAGTATGAGTGAGTTACACACTTCATAGGCAGGGTTTTCTGGGGTAAGCTAGAGTAAGGCGGAGGTAGTTCTCTGGAATTTTTCTGTTACCGGTTGTTTTTCATTGTGTGATAAGAAGGTCTGTTAATGGTTGCAATAAGCTGAAGTTATGTACAGCTTGGGGCTAGTGCTGGTCAGAGAGTTAATTGAAGTCTTATTTCTTCCTCATTGTTTAGTGCAGTCATTTCCTGAGGTTCGTTATCTCCACATTCCCCTCTCTTGATCCTCAAACCGAATGATGGTTTGCTTTGATGGTTTTGAGAATGGGAAAGTGGGTGTTGATTGTTCTGACTACTTCCTGCTGGTTGAGTTGTAGTGGGGATTAAGGCATCTCAGACCATCTGTGAATAGGAAGAAGAGGACATAAATAGCAATTTTAATTTTCTTCATCGGACGGTGGTATGGATTTGTATCTTTGGGCTAACAAGATTTGTTTCATTGTGACTTGAAGACAAATAATTTCTATGGAGTGTCTGTTTAGGCTTATCATTAGCAGTAGAAAACAAAGGAATATTCAATTCATAAGAAGAGTGTCATGGCTCCTAACAGAGTCTTATATCTTACAAATGTAGAAAACCAAGAAAACCAGTTTTAGTTAAACAAAGACTCCCATTTTTTAACTAGAACATGGCTATTTTTCACATTCCTTTGATGATATCTCTGCTGTTTACAAATAGATGACAATGGAGACATCATTAGAGATCTCTTTGTAAACAGCAATTTTTAAGTTTAACTTTTCACAGACATCTCCTTCTTCAGCAAGTGGATAGTCCAAGACCAGCTGGTGTTGTAATATAGCAGCTCTCATCTGGATCACTTGGTCAGCCAAATGTTCTAATGCTAGAGATGTTTGATTAGTAATCATATCTATTACTGCTTGTAATTAATCAATTTAGGAGGTCCATGGGGGTCCATTAACCCCAACTACCATCTTGTGCCCAAGGAGCAGAGCCATAGTTATGAATTATTCCTTCGGGGTGCCATCATTACCCCAACCATTAGTATCTCCTGTGACGTTAAGACTGGTATCTAGGTTTCTTTTTGATCTTCCTAACATATCATACATTTGGTTTCCTAGGTTACTTCCTGCTGTATTTTCTAATGGAAAGCACTGGGTATTAAAAAGGGTAAGAAAAGGGAGCTCGTTTAGCTTCTTTTGCTTGACTCCTAGTGGATGTTCAGAAATCAGGTGAGCTTCCCATTCAAGCTGAACTTCCTCAGGGTAGGCAGCCTTCACTCGGGAATGATGAATCCAGGCATCCAGTCCTGTAACTTTAAGGGCTGTGGAAAAGGTTAGTGTGATAAGATAAGGTCCCTTCCAGGTAAGTTGAAGGGGTTCCTTTTTCCAGTCTTTCACCCATACATAGTCTCTTGGTTTCAATGGGTGTAGAAGGGTCCTGAGGGAGATTGGGATCCGATCAGCTACCCATTTATGGGTCTTCTGAATTGTTTTTCCAAGGCCCAAAGTTGTTTTTTGCAATTCTATATTACCTAATTCTTTTAAAATTCTTAGTCCTCTAACTCAGGGGGGTGGCCTACCATATATGATTTCAAAGGGGGAGTGTTTTATTTTCCCCAAGGAGTACATTGCACCCACAATAGAGCTAAGGGAACATATTTGGCCATGATAGGTGGGTCTTCTGACAGAGCTTTGCTAGGATCTGTTTTAAGGTCCAGTTTATACTCTCCACTTTCCCTAAACTTTGTGGCCTGTATGCACTATCTACATAATAGATATCTTTCATTTAATACCCAGTAATTTGGTCATTTGTTGTGCTAGTTCAGCTATAAAGGGAGGATCATTATCTGATCCTATAGTTAGTGGCAATCCATACCTTGGAATGATGTCTCTCAGTAATACCTTTGTTACCTCCCTGGCTTTTTCTGTACAAGTTGGGTATGCCTCAACCCAGTCTGAAAATGTGCAGACAAAAACTAAAAGGTATTTGCTTCCTCTGCTGGGCATTATTTCAGTGAAAATTATTTCTAAATCTTCTACAGGTGTTTGTCCACAATTTTGAATTCCAGAATGTCTTTTGGGACCTTTTTTGCATTGTTCTGGGGCCAAGGAAGGCAGCGCTGAGTGGCTGAGGCAAATAGAGATGAACGTTGAGCCATTACAAAACAATGGCCTAACAAGGTTTCCAAGGCTGTTTTAACCATTTGCGTAACATCGTGTTGCTGGGAACCAATATGGGGGAATCAGTTATTTTGACATACAGACTAGAGAATCAGGGAAGGTCCACTATCCTTCTTGTAGTTTGAATCCGCCTCTTGTTTTCTTCTTTCTCAGTATAGATTCGATGGGTGGGCAGTTTGAGAGCAATCAAGATCTTTGAGATGGTAGGTTTCTTTTTGGCTGCTTATTTTCTCATTCTATCTGCCCAAAAGTTTCTTTTAGTTATTGAGATTTTTTTCTTTTTGATGTCCTTTGCAATGAATGATTGCAATTTCTTTGGGTTTCCGAATTTCTTCCAACAACTTTAGGATTTTAATCTTTGTTTTTGATTCCTTTTCCATCAGTCATAAGAAGTCCTTTTTCTTTATATATTGCTCCATGTGTATGTTTTTCGGCCAAAGAATAATGAGAATCAGTATATATGTTTGCCTGTTTGTTTTCACTGAGATCTAAGGCCCTGATAAAGCTCACAGTTTTGCTCTTTGTGCTGACCATCCTTCCAGTAGAGCTTCTGTCTCAAGGACTTCAGAGTCAGATACCACAGCATACCTAGCATATCTTTTACCCTCATGAATGAAGCTTCTGCCATCAGTGTATAGGATGAGGCCAGGATTAAACAATGGTTGATCAATTAAATCTGGGCAGCTGGAGTACACCTCATCAAGTATGTCTTGGCAGTCTTATTTTGGAGTCCCCAATTGTTTCAGGCAGGAAGGTAGCTGGGTTTATGGTCCTTACTGGCTCTAAGGTTATTCATGGATTTTCACACAACAGTCCTTGGTATTGACTCATCCTGGTGCTAACTCAAGAATGGGTTAGCCATTGTTGTCCCTTTTCATGCATCAAGGTAATGATGGAGTGAGGAACTTTTACATTTAAGTTTTGTCCCAAGGTGAGCTCATCTGCTCATCAATAAGCCTGTAGATGCCAAAGCTCTTAGGCAGGGTGGGCCTCCTGGAGCAACTGAGTCAATCTGTTTGACAAGTAAGCCACTGGTCTTTGCCAAGGCCCTACCTTTTGTGTTAGGACCCCATGTGCTATGGCACTTTTTTCATGGACAAATAGATGAAAGGTTCTGGTCACATCAGAAAGCCCCAGGGCATGGGCTGATGTGAGATTTGTCTTGATGTCTTGAAAGGCTTGTCGTTGTTCAGGTCCCTATTCTAATGGTGCTTGTTCTTCTTCTTTTAGGAATTCATAGACTGGTTTTGCTTACTGAGAGAATCTGGGAATCCATATCCAGCAAGACCCTGCTGTTCCTAAGAATTCTCTCATTTGGCAGCGGGAAGTAAGGCCTGGTATAGCACAGATAGTCTGTTTTTTCAGCTCTGAGAGTTCGCTTTCCTTTTGATATTTTGAAGCACAAATATTTGATGTTTTGGCAAATATGGGACTTTTTCTTGGATACCCGGTACGCGGTTTCAGTGAATAATTGAAGTAGGGCTCTGGTGCCATTCCAACACTGAGTTTGAGTGGGACTAGCTGAAAGAAAGTCATCTACATATTGAAGGAGAGCACATCCCAATTGCTTCCCTGGAAATTGAGTTAAGTCTGAGGCTAGAACCTGGCTGAGTTATGTAGTGAAGTTTTTGAAACCCTGGAGCTGTCAGGTCCAGGTTAGTTGTTCCTTTGTCCCAAGGTTGGGGTCTTTCCATTTGAAGGCAAAGAGTGGTTGGCTATTTGGTGCCAGATTGCAGGTGGGAGAATGCATCTTTTAAATTTAGGCAAGAGAAACTTTCTGTATCACTACATTTGAGACATTACAATGCATATGGGTTTGGGAAGAATAAGATGTAAAGTGATCATTGCTTTGTTGACAACCCTCAATTCTTGAACTGGTGGGTAGTCATTTGTTTCAGGCTTTTTCACAGGCAGTAGGGGAGTGTTCCAGGGGGACTGACTTATTCTAGCCAGTAATCTATGTAAGGAAACTGGTCTGGGTATCTGTGTGTGCCGGTAACTACTAGATAAACAGCTCAAATGTCATAACATCTAAGGTTCCTTCAGAAGGCCATCCAACATTAGAAGTAGGTCCTCTAATTTACAAAGAGAATGGAGTTTTCTAGGGCTCAGTTTGACCCTATAATCACTTGAAAATCCCTGCTTGAAGTTTTTTAGTATACAATCTAAGACCATTGGTTTAGAAGACTTCCCTCCCATGTTTCCCTCATGTGCACAGTGATGCAAGACAGACAAGGGGTAACTTTTGCTTTTGTTCATTTTCGGCAGCTATCCCAAAGACGATTTGGGTACCTCTTAGATTTGGCGGGTCCGTATAAGCCCCAGACTTGGAACAGATTCGTAGACAGGACTTTTTCTCCAAAAACTTATACCACCCTAAGTTGTATGAAGTCACCATGGAACAGCGGGTTGGAACTCACTCAAGCTCCATAGCAATTGCCACGGAGGTGGGGCATGCACACAAACATTCACAGAAACAGACAGGCACTCTAAACTTTAAACGTTCCACTAACCAGGACTTTTGAAAATTTGGTTGACCTGAGACTTTTCAGAACAGGTGACCCTACAGGGGGCACAGATAAGGTGGTCCGATTAGGATCTTTCAGAAGTGACTGGTCGTTACAACAGGCCCTGGGAAGACAATTTTGTAATTGTTTGCATTGAGGGGAGGTGATGAGGCTCCTCATTCACCTCTCAAGTGGACCAGGTCTAGGATCCCTGAAAGAAAAACTTACCGAATCAAATGTCCAGAAAATTGTTTCAAAAACTCTCCTTGTTAGTCCGCTGAGGTCCAAATGAGGCTGACCCAGATTGGGTCCTGTGAAAGTTAGGGTGGAGAAATCACTGTTGGCACCTTCCTTTTTGTCCCGAGGTCCTATGGTGATGAATTTGCGCAACTGGTGTCCAACAACGGTGGCTCAAAAGGCCTGCGCAGCTGCTGGGCTTTCCAGGCAATGCACCAAATTGTTACAATGGGTAGGGGTGGTGGAAAGCAAGAAGCTCATGCACTCAGGGAAGTTGAAATAATTTAATTTAATGCCAGCGGGTACTAGTGGAGTGATTTCCAAAGGCTGGCACCCCTAGTAGGAGTGAGTTACAGATTTTATAGGCAGGGGTTTTGGGGGTGGGATATTGTAGGCGGAGGTGGGTCTTTGGAATTTTTTCCACTACTGGTTGCTATTCATTGTGTGATAAGCAGGTCTGTTAATAATAATTGATTCCAATAAGCAGAAGTAATTTGCAGCTTGAGGCTTGGTCTGGTGAGATAGTTCAGTGGATACTTATTTGCTCCTCATTGTTTAGTGGAGACATTTTCTGAGGCTTATTTCCTCCTCATGAGGAGAGAGATGGACTAATGTCCAAAATAACCATCTCATCTCTCAGGTGGGATGAGGGCTTCGTAGAGGGTTGAGAGAAAGGGTTTACCTGTGGGGATACAGGAAGGAGAGGGACAGGACCCAGTGAGCTGTTGCTTTGTTGTAATTGTGTCTATTCAGTGTGACTCCAGGCTGCTTTAGCTTGATCTTTGATTTTAACACTGTGGGGTTGCTTATGTGCCAGTGGTAAGATCGCTTCTAGGTGGGACAACTTTGAGAGAAAAAAGTAGAAAAAATACAGAATGGTCACTTTGCTAATCATTGTATTTGTGAGGTCTTCTTCATATATTTAAATAACCACTCTGTCTATAACCTGAAGGCTTTCCCTAAGGCAGTTATTTCCTCCACATAGCCTTCCTATCCCTATGGAAATTGAGTTAGAATGATGAGTCTGAACAAAAGCAAAGGACATGAATTCTCTTCAAGATGCGAGAAGCTGTAAAGACAGTCTTAGGCTGTTCCCATGTACTCCTCTAAGAGGTGGTGGTACATAAAAAATTCTACTGTATAAGCTTTGAATTGATGCACAACTTATTTATTCTTTTTCAAATAACATAACACCAAATCCGTGTAAAACAACTAAGTCAGAAGGAAAACTTTAAGCCAGCATTAATAACTGAGGGGACAAGTTGGGCTACTCCAAGAGATTAGGTTCCACCCCGAGGAGATCATCTCCAAACATTGCTTTTGGGTCTCCTTTGATTATGTTTCTTTTGGTTACTGAAAAGTGTAACTCAGGTTTTCTTTCCATACTTACTCCAGAGACCAGGTTGGAAGCCAGGAGTCATAGTTGATGACTATGTTTACATAGTAATTTTTGCGTCTTAAAAAAAAGTGCCTGTGGGTGGGAGCAAAGGGAAGTGGGGGGTGTCTAATGGATGGAGATGGAGAACTATTAGGAATTTGTTGGTGGATATGATTTGTTATATATTTGGTAAAGCGTGAACTTGCACATTCAAAATGTATGTATGTTGTGAATCAACGTTACCTCAAAACAAAACAAAACAAAACCCCAAACCCAAAACCAACCCACCTTTCATTTACCTGTTAAGATTTCAAGAGCACTGCTTTTAACTTGTCACCATATCATCATATCACCTGCAATGATATCAGCATGGTTTTTGGGTGGTTATATCACTGTAATTTGAATTTGGAAGCAGTCTCTCCTATCAACTTTGTGACTCTTTCTGACACTTTAGAGAAGGAAGCAAATTTCTTGAACGCTTCAATTTGCTGAAATGTGCTGACCTCTAAAAGGATGTCTTCTCTGTTAATGTCACCTCTTGAATGGTGAAAAAAATCACCATTAAAATCACTATCAAACAGCCTCACAGCTGTCATCATTCTGCTGAAGTTTGTAGATTCTGGTTAGTGATGTCACTGACACAAAGAAGAAAATGCAAAACAGGTGGCCTTAAATCAGCTTTTTGATGAGTGGCATGTTCACAGCTCAGGCTGGAGAGTGGCTGCGTTGACATGGCTTTGCAGAGCACACTGGAAGCTGTGTGTCTGGGGCTCCTCCTCAGCTCCCTCTGGAGGGGTAAGTTAGCCTCTTCAGCATCTAGTCCTGGAGAAGCATATGCCATTTATGTTTTAAAGTATGTACTCATTTCTAACCAAAATGAAGTCATATTTATAAACGCTCACTGTACTAAGGGTTGAATTAGCAAATCAGGTAGTAACTAAAATTCACAAATTAATTCATCTTGTATTTGTTTCTTGCAGTTGTGGAGAGCAAGGACCAAGTATTTCAGCCTTCTACTGTGGTATCTACCGAGGGAGCTGTGGTGGAAATTCCCTGTAATCATTCTATATCCAATGCTTACAACTTCTTCTGGTACCTTCACTTCCCAGGATATGCACCACGACTCCTTGTTAAGGGCGCCAGTCCTTCTCATCAGGGACGCTACAACATGACATATGAGAGATTCTCCTCATCACTGCTCATCTCTCAGCTGCAGGTGGCAGACACTGCTATGTACTACTGTGCTCTGGCGGACACAGTGGCAGGAAACCCACAAATTGCTGAGCAGAAACTGGGAGAGGTCACAGCCTTTGTGGAGGTGGAAAAGAGATGAGCTATGATTGCTTTCCCTCCTAATGCAATGTTTTCAAACTTTTCCATTTGGCGCTGCCATCAGAAAAGATTTTGAGTTCAGACACACTACATAGTAGCAAGTGTGCACAGGGAAAATATGCTTTAGGGAGTGATTCAATAATCGTGCTGAAAGTTCATATTCAGTTAGTCTTCTTGATCATTGAAACACTAACACATTTCCTTTGAGATTTGATTTGCTCATTTTTGCTTTCCCTCATATTATGGCCTATGATGAACTTATGACAGGAGTAAGAGATATGTCATGTCTGTCATTATCCTTTTTCTTGCTTGCATTTTATTGATTTTAGAGGGATCATTGGTTTACAACACTGTACAAGTTTTAGGAGTACAGTTTCACCCTGTTACAAATGAATGTACCACATTATACCTGCCACCTACTTACCACCCATCACTACTCAATTGACTCCTTCTACCTGCTCTTCTTACTCCACTCACCATCATTCTCTTATCAAGTCTCAGGGCTTTGTCTTATTTGTTTATTTTGTTTCTTTATATTCACATGATTCAATATAAATGGTTTGTCATTTTTTGGGTCTTTTTTCATTCAGCAAAATTCCTTCAAGTTCTATGCATATTCTTGCAAATGGCAAGATTTTTCCATAGTGGCTGTACCAAGTTACAGTCTCACCAACAGTGTACAAGGGTTCCTTTTTCTCCATATGAACTAACACTGCTAATTTCTCATTTATAAATATCTATCTCATAACAACAGTACTTGTGAAATACTACAACACTCCTGTGCTTACGGAGAGTTTTTGAATACAAAAAAATGTTTTTTAAATTATATTATATATAAGTATTAGCACCATGCATTTGTTAGCTAGGACTGTTGTCACAAAATATTACCAACTACAGGGTTAAAATAACAGAAATTTACTGTCCCCAGTTCTGGACGCCCAAAGTGCAAGATCAAAGGATCTGAGGGCTGGCTCCTTGTGAGAGCAACTGTAAGAATGATGTGTTCCAGGTCTCTCTTCTCAGTTTGCAGATGGGCATCTCTCTTTGTCTTCACATTGTTTTTCCTTTATTCCTGTCTGTCTCTGTGTCCAGATTTTCCTTCTTAAATCTGTTTTCACATGACTACCTGTGTAAAGACCTATCTTTAAATAAGGTCACATTCTGAGGTCCTAGGAATTAAGATTCCAATGTATTTTTTTTTCTGGAGGGGAGATACTAGAAGGGATACAATATAATCCATAACACACCACAACCGTTAATGATTGTTTTATTTCAAAAGTTGAGACAGAAAATTTCTAGTGTCTCTTCCTCTAGTTGCTTGATATCCAGTAATATTCTCCCTGTTGAAATTACAGATGGCAACATGTAAACATCAAGGTCCACTTGCTGACCTGAAAAGGGTAGATCATATTGGTCTTACATTTGTTTTTCCTGTGTGTGTGTGTGTGTGTGTGTGTGTGTGTGTGTGTGTGATATTTCCTGTATTTGAAATAATTTGCATTTGTATAAAACAATATAGTCTAGGAAGATACTTCTTATGGTCATTTAATTGATACCTATCATCTCTCTCACAGACATGAAAAAAAACTGACTCCAGACTGTAATGATTTGCACAAAATTCTACAGCTGGCAAAAGTCAGAGAATTGCTTACACTCCAGTTTGTCTAAATCTTTATGCACTGTTTTTCCATTGTATAAAGTAGAATCAATTGTTCATGTCTCCAAGGTGAACTACCTGTAATTGTAGCTAACAAATGAATATTTTGCATAAACTATATGGGTCTGAGAATTAGATTTCTTCTGCCCAATTATTTTTACCACATGGGGTCGCTGCTGCAAATGAGTTGACACTTAAGTGTAACTCTTGTATGTTTTATTTCTGTCGGGATGTCCTAGAATCTTCAGATCCTCATAAATGCTTTCTCTTCAACCTGACACTGAAGGCAAGATTCCCTGTGATATCTACTTGGTCAAAATGTCACTGGAAGTCATCAGCACTTACTGATTTTTCGCATGGGAAAATGGAAAAATTGCTCACGCAGAATGCAGTGGACAATACTCAAACAAGAAGTACCTCTCAAATATTATCTAGAGAATTTCTGTTCTTATGCTTTATGAACAAAGAACCAAACACTGAATCCTTATCATTTCCACATTAATGAGTATCTAATGTATTTTTATTACTTCAATTACTGATTCCATTAACATTATCTTTTGGATTTGATTATTTTCTTGAATGACTGTTTTTTCCCCACTTTTGTGTATTTGTTAATGCATTTCTATTAATTATATATTGAAAGAAGAGTGAACAGGATTTGCTTTAATCACATATATAATTCTGCAGAAATGTTTTCTACTGGCAATAGTACTTTGCATATGATTCAGATGAGAAGGAAGGAAATTGATTTCCTGTTGTTTATATGCCATAGATGGACTCTGAAGTGGGTATTGTCCCCATTTTACAGAATAAGAAACTGAGACTCAGAGGAGTGAGTCACCCAGATCACTAGCTGGCAGAGTTGAGATTTAGATCTGTCTGACTCTAAGGTCAAAGTTTCTCAGCCATAGCTACCAATATCTTTTCCCCTCTAGTTAGTGGATGATTCTATATCAAAAGTCCCATCCAAGAGGTCAGGAGGGGTTAATAATGCATTTGTTTCTCTATTTAATGTCTGTTGAGTGGCATCTGAGAAGCAGATGTTGGATCTGTACTTAGTGAGACTGTAAAAGGACACCAGGTGTCAGGAGATGAAAGGCCCATGTCAGGCAGCCTTTCTGGCTCTTTTGTGGAATAAGATTAGGGCTACTGGCTTCATATGGCTACTTGGGAGCCAATGGGCATAAAACACCAGGTCAGAGGGGTTATTGTCAGAGCTCAGTCTGTCTATACTATATGACTATCTTCTGGGACTACTGACAGTGAGGGGGAATGAAGAGCCTGATGAGTGAGCTCTAGCCTGTCATGTATTTGTTACATTCAGACCAAATTATAAGGAGTTAGATTTTAGCAGAATTCTAAAAGGAAATCCAGGCTGTTGTATTGGAAATGTTTACCTCTCGTTCTCTTCCAGAGTGTTTAGCTGAACCTTGAGGGAAAGCCTGGTCTCAGGGGCTGCTGCCCTACTATTGGCTGCTCCTGGAAACAGCCCCTCCCTCCCTGCGAGAGATGCTGGTGTGGGCTCTGGGACTTCCTGCCTCTTCACTGGGTCTTATCTCAGCCCAGGTTTAGATTTAGCGACTCAGCCTAGATAGTGTACACCTAGAATGAGTCAGGTGGCAAGAGTGGTTGTGCTCCTGATCTTGGGTGAGTTATTTGGGGATTAAGAGGAATTGGAATCTAAGTCTGGACAGAGATCTGCCACCTTGCCTGCTACCATTGCTTGTTATTTAAGATGTTGTGGGATGGCTTCCTTAGGCATTTATGTGAGGTCTATCTCAGGGCAATAAAGAAGTTCTGCTTTATGGAGGCCCAGGTCCTTCCAGGGGAGGGAGAAATTAGACCTGATATCTTTAACTCTGTGATCTTGGGATTCCTTGGAATAAATTTTTTTTATGCTGAAACACAAATAAGAAGTAAATTGCACTTGTCTGTACTGTGGGAAGAAGGGTGGGAGTGGATCTGACTGTGAGAGGACACCTGGAGGGTGCTGGGTTGGACCTCCAATTCACCTTGGTTTCAGAACAGGAGCCAGTATTGTCTTTTTACTCCCAAAGGACCTGTGAGCCTTGCTAAGACCACCCAGCCTGTCTTCATGGACTCCTATGAAGGAGAAGAAGTGAACTTACCCTGTAACCACAGCAGCATTGCTACAAGTGAGAATATCCTCTGGTACCGACAGCTCCCCAACCAGGGGCCACAGTTTCTTATTCAAGGATATAAGACAAATATAGCAAATGAAAAGGCATCTCTGCTTATCCCCAAAGAGAGAAAGTTCAGCACCCTGAGCCTGCCCCAGACCTCCCTGAGAGACACTGCTGTGTACTACTGCATCGTGCGTGACACAGTGAGACGTGCAGGGCTGCACCTGCACGTTATCCCTGAATGGGTGGGCAGACATCATAGCCTGGGGATGCCCAAAGTACTGTTTTCTAAAATGTTTATTTTCACAAGGTATTAGAAATTCCAAGTATTCTTTTACTGTTCAAAAAATTTATGTCTTATTTTTTTCTTAAATTTTTTTATTGCAGTATCTTTGATTTTATACATTAAAATAAACTCACGTACAGGTTCCCATATATGCAGTTTCCCCATTCCTAAGGTATAAGTCAACACACCGTGTCCTCCTCCACATCACCAAGTGTTCTTCACCACTGTCTAGTGGGCTCCAAAACCACTTGACTCCACCCTGCCCTGCTTTTTAAATGGTTATTGCATTGCCTGGTCAAAAATTCGAAAAGCGTAAAAGAGCATGAATGCAATGTCTTTATCTCACCATTGTCTCTGAGCTGCTCAGCTTTTCCAAACAAAGCCATCTATAGTATCTGTACTATCGTTACTTAGTTCACTGCTGCTCCTCAGTTCATGTACACACACACACACACACACACACACACACACACTTAGATGCACATTTCCCTTGTAATGTGGACAAGACACTTCTCACCTTCTGAAAAATTTAGCCCAAGCATCAGATTTTTATTTATTATTACACAAAATGAGAACATTATTGTCTCTATTTTCAAGCATCTACAAGGTGACTTCCAGCTCTCCCTGTTGTCCCTTTTTCTCTCTTTTCCCCTCCTGTGTTGTGGATGGTGTGGCAAGTAGAATGAAGATGATGGTAAGAAACAGATGGGAATAGTTTTGTTTCTGATTGGCATGATAGATCATTTCTGTAGTATCTGAAATAGAAATATAGAAACTTCGGTCATTATTAGTTTTGGGGCCTCCTTGGAGGCCCAAGGGAGAAAAGCATAATGACAAAGTCTCTGGGAATATTACCAGTGCTCCTTGATTTAATCAGGACTGTGAGGACATTATTATTATTACTATTGATAAGGTGTTGTCTCTAATTTGGTAACAGAGAAATCAATCTCTGGTGAAATTTTCTATTGTGATGGAGTGTTAGAGCAACATTCTAACCTCCCACTAGAGATGGGAGTGTTTCCATCAATCTCATCATAGGGTTTGGTGGGGAGTTAGTATTATAAAAAGACAATTGGCTATAGACAGCACAGTCTTGGAATATAAAATTTTGACAGATATCTTTCACAAATAAGGAACCCGTTGAAGATGGAGCAGAGTCATGGGTTACTGAATATTCAGAACACAATCAGTTCTTCTCTCAGCATCATTTTAGAGAGCTCTATTCTAGTACTTCATGTGGTCAGATAATCTCTGGAAAAGCATACAGCTTCTGAT